>ML661897.1:391405-587323 GCA_007570785.1 Antilocapra americana
GCAGGCGGGGGCGGGGCGCGGGCGGGGCGGGGCCGGCGCGCGGGGCGGGGGCTCGGACCCCGGCTCCAGCCGGCGCCGGAAACGCGCCGCGGTCCGCGAGACCCACAGGAAGTGTGCAACGGCGCCTCCCACGACGCGCACCGAGCGGACGGCCGTCGCTGCCCGGAGGCGGCGTGGACCGACCTCGCTGCCCCACGCGCGCGCGCGCGCGCGCGCGACCTCGGGCTCCGCAGCCCGACAGGTGTGGGAGCCGCGATGCCCACTGCGTTGTCAAGTGGGCAGCGCCCCTTTCGGCCACGCTTCCCGGGCCAGCGGTCTCCGCTGCCCCTCGGAGCCCTGTACAGCTGCACCCTGAAAGCCGGGATCAGACCTCGTTGCAAGACACTCCGTTGCTCAGGCGTGTGACACCTGTTTTAACGCGCTGAGTGGAGTCACCTCGACACCCAGGCATTGGCAAGAACACCTCCATTGACAGATTGGCAACCCACAGTCACGCTGCGCGGTGGAACTTTCTAATCCAACTACAACCACACGCACCCATCCCGTGGAGGGAGCTGGAGCGCTGAATAACACCTAAAACACACTAAAACCGGGGAAGCGTACAGTAACACCACCTGCACACCTGGGCACAAGGCTGGACCAGGTGCCCTCCACCCATATTTTGTCTAGCAAACGTGGCACGTACTATGTGCTTGGGGTTCATACCAAGTGCTTAGCGAATACTGATTTACTTAATCCTAAAGATGCTACGAAGGAGAAGGCAATGGCACCCCCACTCCAGTACTGGAAAATCCCATGGACGGAGGAGCCTGGTAGGCTGCAGTCCATGGGGTCGCGAAGAGTCGGCACGACTGAGCGACTTCACTTTCACTTTTCATTTTCATGCGTTGGAAAAGGAAACGGCAACCCACTCCAGTGTTCTTGCCTGGAGAATCCCAGGGAGGGGGAAGCCTGGTGGGCTGCCGTCTATGGGGTGGCACAGAGTCAGACACGACTGAAGTGACTTAGCAGCAGCAGCAGCAAAGATGCTACAAAGTGGGTGGAGTTAGAACTGGCACTTTGTAAAGGCGACACAGAGATCTTAGAAATCAGCCCAAGATCACATAGTAGCTGGAGGAACCCAGATTCATCCGAAGTAGTATGCCTCGGTGCTCTTGTCTTCCTACAGCACTGTCTCCAAAATGATAATGGTATTAATAGCGTTTAAAGCATGTCTGATTAGCTATATGTAGTGCTCACATATTGACCTCATCCCAACTGTGACAGGGAAGCCGCAGTCCCTCCTACTGTGAGGTAGGAGAGGGGAAAGAATATGGCTGAGCAGAAAAAGAGTAACTTCTGAACAAAGAAAAAAGGATTTGTAACACTTTTGTCTATCAACATTCCTCCTGGTCAAGGCTAAATTTAAAAACTTGTAAACATTTTTGATAATGTGTCCAAAGAAGCCCCAATTAATTGCCACGTTTCAAATACATAATCTTGTGGAAAAATTGAAACCCTGGGCACTGTTAGTAGAAATGTAAAATGTGTGCAGCCACAATGGAAAATACTACGAAAGTTCCTCAAAAAACTAAAAATGGGGGCTTCCCTGGTGGTCCAGTGGCTAAGACTCCATGCCCCCAGTGCAGGGTCCCCGAGTTCAATCCCTGGTTGGGAAGCTAGATTTCCACATGCCACAACTAAGACCTGGCGCAGCCAAATAAAAGACACACACAAAGGAGCTTACAAAAAAAAATAAATAAACTAAAAATGGAATGACTATGTGAACCAGAATTCCCACCTCTGGGTGAATATTCAAAAGAATTTGAAGCAAGATCTTGAAGAGGTATTTGCAACCCATGTTCACTGCAGGATTATTCACAACAGCCCAGAGGTAGAAGCAGCCCAAATGTCCATGGATGGATGAATGGATAAACAAAAGGTGGTGTATACATATGGTAGAGTATTATTCAGCCTTAAAAAAGAAATCCTGTCACATGCTACAGCATAGATGAACTTTGAGGACACTACACCAAATGAAATAAACCAGTCACAAAAAGGACAAATACTGTATGATTCCACTTGTATAAGTTACCTAGAGTTGTCAAAATCATGGAAACAGTATTATGGTGGTTGCCAGAGACTGAGGAGGGGAATATGGAAAGTTACTGTTCCAAGAGTATAGAGTTTTAGTTTTGCAAGATGAAAAAGTTCTAGAAATCTGTTATACAACAGGGTGAATATAATTAAACCACTGAACCACTTAAAATGGTTAAAAGAATAAATTTTACATTATTTGTTTTTATCACAATGAAAAAGTGCAGTCCCACTTGTTTCAAGGATATTTCCATCTTGATGAGTTTTTTTAAACAATGCAGGCTTCCAGCTATGATGAGGTACTTGGTTGAACCAAGTAACTCTACCACAAAAAAAAACTATGAAACATGCATTAAAAAAAAAAAAAAAGGCTATATAAATCTGTTATACAGCAACCACCCAGGCAGGCAAGGGTTGAGAGACCCAAGAACCCAATAAGAAGGGAAACACACTGAAGTGAATACTCCATCCTCAAACACCTTTCCTTCTCAGAGCTTTGTTGATTTGTGTCTAAAAGTATAGAAACCACACAGAGGCACCCTAGTGCTTTCAACAGTCTGATTGGGCTGGAGATACAAATTTTGGAGATCAGGTCTATTAAGGCAGCTTGGACTTGAGAGGCTAAGATCCCAGAAAAAAGGCAATCAAAGTAAAAGGAGTCAATCATTCTATATACCATTTCACCTCAAAGTATTTGCTGATTCCTAACCTGTTCATGCAAGGGTCAAGAGGTTAGGAAATAAAGCAGAAAGCAGTTTGTTAAGAGAAAAAAAAAATCTAAGAAATCTTTGGCCATCTCATGGTTGTTGTATCACTGCTAAGAGAATAAAAAGACAAGTTATTGAAAGGGAAAAAGTATTTGCAAATACCTGACAATGACATATATCCTGAATATATATCAGTTCAATTCAGTCACTCGGTTGTGTCCAACTCTTTGCCACCCCATGGATTTTGCAGCACTCCAGGCTTCCCTGTCTGTCATTACCTCCCAGAGGTGACTGAAACTCATGTCCATTAAGTCGGTGATGCCATCCAACCATCTTATCCTCTGTTGTCCCCTTCTTCTCCCGCCTTCAATCTCTCTCAGCCTCAGGGTCTTCTCCAATGAGTCAGTTCTTCACATATATACAGAGCTCCAAAAATTCAATAATAAAAACAAACAATGGGATATAATATGGGCAAAGATTTGAGCAGACACTTCATCAAGAAGATATACACATGTCAAATAAGCACAGGTAAAGTGGCTCAGATGGTAAAGAATCTCTCCGCAATGCGGGAGACCTGGATTCAGTCCCTGGGTTGGGAAAATCCCCTGGAGGAGGGCATGGCAATGCACTTCAGTATTCTTGCCTGGAGACTCCCCATGGCAGAGGAGCCTGGCAGTCTACAGTCCATGGGGTCATAAAGAGTCCAACACAACAGAGCAACTAAGCACAGCAAAGATGCTCAATTGCATCAGAGATTTGGAAGTTAAAATACAGTAAGATACCAAATACATACTTATTAGAATGGCTAAAATTTTAAAGACTGAATGTATCAAGTGTTGATGAGCATGTAGAGAGTGAAATCCTATACATTACTAATGAAGTGTAAAAATAGCACAACTGATTTGGAAAAAAGTCTGCAATTTCTTACAAAGTTAAATATGCAGATACCATATGACCCAGTCATTTCATACCTAAGAGAATATAAGGACTAGGTACATGAATATTCATATCAGCTTTATTTTTAATAGCTAAAAGCTGGAAACTACCCAAACATCTATTAACAGGTAAATGGATAAACAAATTGTTGTATATTCCTATAATAACAAACTACTCGGCAGTAATAAGGAATTGACTATTGATATATATAATGACAAGAATAAATCTCAAAATAACTGCAGATTGAAAGAAGTCAAACAAGAATATATACTGTATGATTCCATTAAAATAAAATTCAAGAAAATGCAAACACTTATGTCCTCACTTGGTGAAAGGGATCGGCTAACTTTCTGGGGTTTCTTTTATAAGGGCACTAATCTTTATCATGAGGACTCCCACCCTTGTAACCTAGGTGGCACTGGTGGTAAAGAAATCCACCTGCCAATGCAGGAGACATAAGAGACATGGGTTCAATCCTTCCGTCAAGGATCACTGAAAAAGACCCTGATGCTGGGAAAGATTGAGGGCAGGAGGAGAAGGGGACAACAGAGAATGAGGTGGTGGGATGGCATTATTAACTCAATGGATATGAGTTTGAGCAAACTCTGGGAGATAGTGAAGGACAGGGAAGCCTGATGTGCTGCAGTCCACAGCAAAGAGTCAGGACAAGAGTCTGAACAGTGAACAACAACGAAAATCATTTAAAAAAAAATAAGTTTTGCTTTTTTAAAGAAAGAAATGAAACAGAGCATGACCCTATGTGACTGTCCCAGGTACAAAACCATCCTGTGTTCTATAGCCTCCTTGACCTTTACTGAATTACAAAGGGCAGATTCAAACAGTTGCTAATCAGAGAAGGGAGGGGAGGCGAGGCGCAGTAGTCAAGAAACAATAGTGCCTGGTGGTCCAGTGGTTAGGACTTCAACTTTTAATGCAGGGAGTTCAGGTTTGATCCCTGGTTGAGGTGCTAATATCCCACATCCCTGAAGGCCAAAAAACTAAAACATATAACAAGCAATATTGTAACAAATTCAATAAAGACTTTAAAAACGGTCCACATCAAAAAAAAAAAATCTTAAAAAAATAAGCAATAGTGCAACCTTGGGGCAGGGTCCTGGTTCTTCCTCAAGGGATACATATATAACACTATCTTTGACTTTACTGAAGGAACTAAGGCTCCCCCTCCCAGGTGGAGGATGGTTAACTTCAGGCTGAGATCAAGATTCCTGAAACACCTCCCTGTTACCTCACTACCAGCTAATCAGAATAAAGTCACACACCCTGCAGCCCTCACCCCAAATTTTGCCTATTAAAAACTTCTCCTGAAAATAATCGGGGAGTTTGGGTTTTCTGAGCATGAGCCACCCAGTCTCCTTGTTTGACGGGCCCTGTAATAAACCTTTCTCTTCTCCAGACTCCAATATTTCAGTCTGTATGGCCTCCACTGTGTGTCAGGTGCAGGAACTTTGTGTTTGTAACATAAATACAAATGAACTATTGTATTACTTTGCTAGAACTACAATAAGGAAATGCCACAAACTGGGTGGCTAAAGCAACAGAAATTTCTTACACTTCTGGAGACTGGTCTGAGATCAAGGTGTCAGTAGGTCTAGTTTCTTCTGAGGCCTCTCTCCTTGGCTTGGAGTGACCGCCGTCTTGCTCACCCCATGTGGTCATTGCTCTGCGCCTCCCTGGTTTCTATGTTGTGTCCAAATTTCCTCTTATAAGGATACCAGTCAGAATGGATTATGACCCACCCTAAACGCCTGGTTTTAACGTAATCACTTGTTTAAATGCCTCCTCTCCAAACACAGTCACATTCTAAGATTCTCAGGGTCAGAACTTCAGTATATGAAGGGGGCATACCATTCAGCCCATAACCATCTATTTTAATATTCTCATTTCAAAACATTGCGACCAAGTGCATGTTTCTGCAAAGAAATTATTTTATTTTAGCATTTCTTCACATAAAATAGGATCAATTATATCAATAATATTTTCCTATAGGTAACTTACATTTAGAAAGGTAGTTAACAAAATGAAAATATGTTTTTGTTTAATTCATCTTCACAAATAGTATTTATTAAGTGGTCTATTTTATGATTTCTCTGAAAATGCACTATAAAAGATCTTCTTTAAAACAAATTTACAAACCTAAAATATCATTAGTATACAATCCTAAACTGAAAATTTTAAAACAGACTAGTCTCATTTGGAGAAGGAAATGGCACCCCACTCCAGTGTTCTTGCCTGGAGAATCCCAGGGACGGGGGAGCCTGGTGGGCTGCCATCTATGGGGTTGTGCAGAGTCGGACACAACTGAAGCGACTTAGCAACAGCCGCAGTCTCATTTTACATGGGAAGAAGATATAAAAAGAGTTAATGTTACTGCCTGACCCTGACTGATCACTAATAATACTTTTCCTAGAAGATGATGGTATATGAGATACAGGACTACTTAATGATGCTTATGTTTGGTTGTTTTAATTACAATTTCAAATCTTATAGATACAGAAATTCTATTTTTTTTCCAGAACAAACATGCATATCCTTGTAATATAATAGGGATGAAAAGAAACATTCAATTTTAACTATTGAGCCCTTTTACTTATTGAGCTTAGTAGTCAACATATTTTCTTTTCTCTTTATAGCTTGGAGTTCATCTGATTCATTAGCTTCTCCAATTTGATTGCCAGGGCCATGTTTCCTTTAATCTTCAATTTTCCTGACATGAATGCCACTGTTGGTTTTAGTTTCCCTAAAATGAGAAAATGAGAAAGGAAAAAGCAGCATTAATGCCCTTAGGGATATACCACTTCAAGAACATGCATTATAAAAAAGAATTTCTGAATTCTATAAACCTCTGAAGCACAGAAATTTCTTTTATACCATTTTTTTATCAGTATCTTGGGAACCCCAACTCCTTGATTTAGATTTTAACAGTATCTTATGAAGAGATAATATAAAAACAACAACAAAAGATGTCAAAAAGCTGAAGAAGCAACATTTATATGTTAGTTACATAACACTAAAGAATAGATGGCCCTCAAATGAGTTGTAGTAAACAAATACTATCTATTTTAATTAACTTTTCAACCTTTATAGTTCATTAAAACTCTTAATATTTCAAGTTTAGACTCAAAAACTCAAATGGCATAAATGAGTATAATATTTTTAAGAAATGACAGTAAAGGTATAGTGTATGGATACAAAGTATGTCTCAAAAGCATTTTAACCACAGAAATGCCAGAATATAAAATGGGTGAGCATTAAAACAGAATTGTAGCCAATAATAACATATAATAAATAGAAGCTCCTGGAGGGAGAGAACTTTGTTTTTGTTTGCTGCTTTCACTTCCCAGTCTTTTCACTGTTAGGCTTCAGCTAAAAAAACTGCTCCTTGCTCTCTCACTCTATAGTAAAACCCACCATAGTTCACAGCCCCACTCATGCACACACAGCTTCCAATCAGCTTTAGAGAGCTTTGCCTGTAAAGATGAATGGACCTCAAATGGAGACAAATATCTTTGATATATATGTAGATCACTCCAAACCAAAAACAGGTGAAAGCGGTTTGGGGGAAACAGAGACTAAGGTGCAGGAAAAATGGAAAAGAAGTAAAGAAACAAAATTCATGTCCTCATTGATAAGAGAAGCTGTAACAATGTATCAAGAACTGGATGCTGGAAGAAAGGGTCGGGGAGAAGGAGAAGCCCTGGAAAGGGAGAAAAAGAGGAGCGGATGGAATGCAGGAGAGAAAAGAGGAAGGAAAGGAAGGGGCAGAAGCAGGTGAAAGGAACAGAATGGGGTAGAGCAAGGAAGAAGAACGGGCCAGTAAGAACAAGGAAGAAATTGAGAAAATATGTGTGAACTCTTGTAAACTGAGATTTTGCTCTATCAACAATGTTAAAATAGAACGAAAAGGAGACACCTGCAGTCTTCTGCTCACAGCAGTCAGTCTCTTTACTGCAACCCTCCCCCTCCCACTACTAAAAAAGCCTCTCTCCACAAACTGGACCCCTCCATACACATAATCATCTTTTCAAATGAAGTCTCTCCTTACTGTATACATATACATGTAAAGTGAAAGGCGCTCAGTCATGTCAGACTCTTTGCGACCCCACGGACTATAAGTCCATGGAATTCTCCAGAATACTGGAGTGGGTAGCCTTTCCCTTCTCCAGGGGATCTTCCCAACCCAGGGATCGAACCCAGGTTGATCACATTGCCAAGTGGATTCTCTACCAGCTGAGCCACAAAGGAAGCCCAAGAATACTGGAGTGGGTAGCCTATCCCTTCTCCAGGGGATCTTCCCAACCCAGGAATCGAACTGGGGTCTCCTGCATTGCAGGCGGATTCTTTACCAACTGAGCTATGAGGGAAGCTGTTTACGACAACCCAAATGCCTGCCAGCCAGTGAGTGGATGAGTATGAGGTATATCCATATCATTGAATATTCAGCAATGAAAAGGAACTGAACTATTGATACATGCTACAACATGATGAAGTAAAAGGAAATGAAAGACTATATTGTTTAATTTCATTTATATGAAATGTTCCGAAACAGCAAATCTATAAACAGCAAGTCAGTGTGGTTGGCTGGGCAGTAAAGAGGAACCGACTGCAGAGACAGAGAACTTTGAAGGGAGTTACAGAAATGTTCTCAAACTGGATTGTAAGTGATGCTGTACAACACTATAAATTTACTAAAAATCATATACACTTACAATGAGTGAATTTTTATGGTATAGTAAGTTATACTTTAACAAAACTGTTCTGAAAAATACTGCTAGTAAGCACAATTTTATATGTATGCATGTGTGTTTGTGTTTGTGTGTGTGTGTGTGTGTGTGTGTGTGTGTGTGTGTGTGTGTATTCTCCTCCCAAAATACTAATCAGGTAAATCCTGTACAATTTATTTTCTTTCTATTATAATGCTTTACTGTACAGTGGCCTCTACTGGCCAAAAGGAGAGACTTCTTGATATTAATAACACATCCACTAAATAGATTAGGTCACGGATATAGCTATGGTTTCTTAAAGGAGAATGCTTAGGATATAAGGCCTAAATTGCACCAATTCAAAGGAGAGTAGAGGGGATAAAGAGTAAGAATGAAAAGACATAAGAAACAGAAACAAAGCTTATCTGTTCCCAATCTGAACTGCTGCTATAAATCCTGTAAGTATATATATATAAATTACTCATTTAGCTAACTGTCCTCCCCCAGTCAATCCAGGGGCACATTCACAGAAGGACATAAATGTAAAGTTCATTGTTACAAGTTTATTCTACATAAATAAAATGTAAATTAAAGAGGTAACTGGACTCTTTCTCCTCTGAAGGGCAAAATAGCATAATGATTTAGAAGAGCAAGAGCTTGGGAGTTAGCTTGGATTCTAATCCTGATGCCAACATTGACTCACCCACCAAGTGATTCTGTGTTTATTATTTAATTCATCAATACCTCAGTCTTTTTATAAAATGGAGAAAATCTTTTATCTCAAGGCATTATTGGGAATATTGCTTAACTCAACAGTAATCATATACATGTGAACTATAAATACTGTTACTTCTGTTTGTAAAATGATAATTTTTTTAATTTTAAAGATCTATAAATTCAAAATATTACATATTTATAAGGTTCAAAATCTCCAAACATTTATTGAGCATCCAAAGCACTGTGTTTAAGCCCTATAGGGAAACAGATATTGAAATACTAAAGAAACCATTAAAAATGATTACAAAGATAACTCTTCATTAACATTAAAAGATATTATAATGTAACAAGTGAAAAAGGTTACCAAACGGTAGTAATGTTTTTATAAGCACACATACATATATACATTCAAAATATATATATATATTATATTTATAACATATCCACTATATAGATTAGGTCACAGACATGGCTATGGTTTTTTAAATGAGAATGCATTTAAACCAAACATATTTTGTTAAAACTTTAAACCAAAAATCAACTGATGGTCATTCTTCAGTAGTACAATAAAAATATTTTTATTTACTTTCCTTATTCCTAAGCATATTTTCTAATTTTTGAACCAAGAATATTTAGCATTACTGTTTAAAAAATGAGGAGGTCAGATGTTGAAGAAACCTCAATCATTATTAACATCATACACATCAAACACGAAATGGCTCTGATAGTTGTAGGCCATGAGCATCCTGGGCTAGAAATGGAAAACAAGACGTACATAGCACAGAGTACATTCTGACTGATCTTCAATTTATGAAGATTGAAAGAGAACAAAGAATAACACTCATAACTCAAATGAATCTTTAGGATCTTGAGGTTAAAATGTTATAATACATTTTATAACTGTTATAAAAATAATAACTTTTTATAGCACTGTTTAAAGTGCCACTACTTCAATATTTGAGCTGGTGGCTTAGATGGTAAAGAGTCTGCCTACAATGCAGGAGCTGCTGTGCAACCCCATAGACAGCAGCCCACCAGGCTCCCCTGTCCACGGGATTCTCTACGCAAGAATACTGGAGTGGGTTGCCATTTCCTTCTCTAGCAATGCAGAAGACCCGGGTTCAATCCCTGGGTCTTCTTAGGTTCAAACCTGGGAAGATCCCCTGGAGAAATGGCAACCCACTCCAGTATTCTTGCCTGGAAAATCCCATGGATGGAGGAGCCTGGAAGGCTACATACCATGGGGTTGCAAAAAGTAGGACACAACTGAGCAACTTCACTCTATAAGCACATGTGTTAATTAACTACCCATCTGGAGTTGTGCTGCAGAGTAGAAAATAGAAAAGATTACCCTAACATTTTTCTAGTACAAGTAAAGATACATAGGCAGAATAAGTCCATATAGTCAAGGCTATAGTTTTTCCAGTAGTCATGTATGGATGTGAGAGTTGGACTATAAAGAAAGTTGAGTGCCAAAGAACTTTTGAACTGTGGTGTTGGAGAAGACTCTTGAGAGTCCCTTGGACTGCAAGGAGATCCAACCATTCCATCCAAAAGGAGATCAGTCCTAGGTGTTCATTGGAAGGACTGATGTTGAAGCTGAAACTCCAATACTTTGGCCACCTGATGTGAAGAGCTGACTCATTGGAGAAGACCCTGATGCAGGGAAAGATTGAAGGCAGGAAGAGAAGGAGACAACAGAAGATGAGATGGCTGGATGGCATCACCAACTCCATGGCCATGGGTTTGGGTGGACTCCGGGAGTTGGTGATGGACAGGGAGGCCTGGCGTGCTGCAAAGGCCTGGGGTCACAAAGAGTCGGACACAACTGAGTGACTGAGCTGACTGAGGCAGAATAGAAAATGATGTACTAGCTTCTCTTGGTTATGGATTCCTCAGAAACAGGGTCACTGGGCCATGGGAGATGGCTACAGTTTCCTATTATAGTAGCTGGCAAGATTGAAGCATGATCTCACTCTCTATAAATGAGCTGCAGCTAAGTTCAGCACCTCCAGTTTCCAAGTTGTTATTGGAAATGCTGTCTTAGTCCAATTGGCAGAAATGAAGTCTACCTAGGAGTTCTTCTGATTTATCTCTCAGTTTCCAATACTGTCTTGTTAGCTTTTCAATCACGCAAAAAGAGTATTTTGACATCTGCTCCCCATTGTTGGATGAAGTAGAGGGTCAGTAGAGGTAACGGTAAGAATCACTGTTCCAAAACCATGTACTCTTCAAATCAACATAAATAGTCACTAAGACTGCACTGCTGCAACATGTTTGTGTCTTGATTGTTTGAAAAGGAATAAAGCAAAATGTAAATGTAAAGCAGAATATTAAAAAGCAGAGACATTACTTTACTGACAAAGGTCCGTATAGTCAAAGCTATGGTCTTTCCAGTAGTCATGTATGGATGTGAGAGCTGGACTATAAAAAGAGCTGAGCACTGAAGAATCAATGCTTTTGAACTGTGGTGTTGGAGAAGACTCTTAAGAGTTCCTTGGACTACAAGGAGATCCAACCAGTCAATCATAAAGGAAAGCAGTGCTGAATATTCTTTGGAAGGTTTGATGCTGAAGCTGAAACTCCAATACTTTGGCCACCTGATGCAAAGAACTGATTCATTAGAAAAGATCTTGATGCAGGGAAAGATTGAAGGCAGGAGGAGAAGGGGACAACAGAGGATAAGATGGTTGGATGGCATCACAGACTTGATGGACATGAGTTTGAGCAAACTCCAGGAGTTGGCGATGGACAAGGAAGCCTGCTGTGCTGCAGTCCACAAGGTCACAAAGAGTTGGACATGACTGAGTGACTGAACTGAAATCAAAATGTTAGAACAAAATTTTTCTTGAGCAATCAGTCAACTAGTAAAATTTAAAAACTCACCTGAAAACATTTTTACAAAATCATCAGTAGACATACTCATTACCACATCTGCCTGATCAGAAGGCTCTCCATATCCAACATTACCACCCTTGCTTTTAAGATCAAGAAACCACGTTCCACCATCTTCACCTACACAGAAAAGAAAGATATAGGAATAAATGTCAAAGAAGCTCTGTTCTTCTTAATAACTGTACAGTTAGAATAATCATACATAATGCTGTTACCCAGGCTGAAATTCCCAGGCCTCTATAAAATTCAATATTTAAAAATTTATTATGTGCCAGGTGCTAGGCTAGGCTCTGTAGACTCTGCAATACCATGGTTCATACAAAAGACGAAATGGAGGGCAATGTGGAGTCAGGAAAGTCCAGCCAAAGCAGAGATTTGAAAGTAGGTAAGAATTTGCTAGAAGAGGAACTAAAAAGTACAGAAGATAGAGAGTGGATGGTGGCCTCAGATGAACTCATAAGGCAGTCCCTGACTTTCTTCTTACGGGGATATTCCATGGAAGGAGAATGGCATTAGGTTTGCGTTTTTTAAATAGATCACCCTAACAGTAGTGTAGAGAACACTGTATTGGAGAGGGATAAAGAGGATGCAGAGGGATTTCCCTGATGGTCCAGTGGTAAAGAACCTGCCTGCCAATGCAGGGCTCGCGGGTTCAATCCCTGGTCTGGGAAGATTTCATATGCTGCAGGGCAACTAAACCCATGAACCGCAATTACTGAAGCCCGCCTGCCCTAGAGCCCAGCTCCACAACGAGAGAAGCCAGCGCAGTGAGAAGCCCACGCACCATGACTAGAGAGGAGCGCCCGCTCGGCACGCCTGGAGAAAGGCCGTGTGCGACAATGAAGACCCAGTGCAGTCATAAATAAACAGAGGATGCAGAGGACAATTCCGGAAGGGACAGTGTTGTTCGGGGGCTTGAGGATGTATGCCTGGGTCAGGATCACAGCAGTGCATATGTGAGTGAGAACTTAGCAAAGCAGCACCACAGAATTAGGTAACTGATTGCATATGAAGAGAGAAAGGTAGGGAGGGTGCAGAAGAATTATTTACTTTGCTAGTTTGTGGCTTGGGAAGCTGGATAAATAATGGTGTTGGTTTTTGTTTTTCTGAGAGAGGACTATTGAAGAAGAGTAGATTTAACAAGTAGTGCCAGAGGCGGGTACTGGGAATGATGAATTATTACGAGCATTTTCAGACTGAGGCATCTTTGTGATAGCTGGTGAAAATGTCACATGAAGTCTGACCAGGCTAGAAAGAGAGATGCATAAGGAACCAGCTCTGATGGTCACTTAAGCCATGTGAGTGGCTGGGGTTTTCCTATACTAAGTCTGTAGAATACAAGGAGTTCCAAGATAGTGACCTGAAGAATATCAACATTTAAGAAAAGGATGGAGAAGCATCTGGCATAGGAGACTGAAAAGGCATGGCTACACAGAGAAGAAAAGCAAACGAACATTTCCAGAAGGAAAGCGTGGTCAACAGCATCCAATGTTGCAGAGTGGTAACAAGGCAAGAATGACAAACGCCCACTGGTGACACAGAAGTCACTGAGGACCTTGGTGAGAGCAAATTCAGTGGAATGGAGGAAAACGACATCAGAGCAGAGAGAACTGCACGTGAAAATAAGTTTGACTCTGAAAGGGAGAAGAAAGATGGGGGGTGGGCAGTGTGACTGGAAGGGTTGTTACTGCTATATTTTTTTTAAAGATAGAAAAGACTTTGGGAATGTTAAAAAGCCACTGGGAAGGAGGACAAATAGGTGGAAGAGACAGCACATTGTCCCTGAGGAGGCTAGAGAAAATGGGATCTAGAACTTTGTTACTCAAAGTGTGATCCATGAACGGCAATACTGTCATCACGTCAGAAATGCAGGCTTCAGACCCTACCTCAGACCTACTGAATCAGATTCTGCATTTTAGCATGCCCTATGGGGATCAGTATGGATCTTAGAGCTTAAGAGGCACACATCTGGAGTTGAACTTGACCTGCTGGGAGGGGAAGATGAGAGGTCTATCTGTTTGGTATCAGATGGCAAGAAGCTGAATGAATTCTTATGTTGGCTTCCCTTATCTCTGTGAAAGAGGAGGTGGGATTATCTGCAGAAATGTGCAGGAAAGTGATAAAGGGAGAGATAAGAGATTTGAGGAACACTGAAAGGTTTAAATAGCACTGTGGAAAATGAGACAAGAAAATGACCACAGAAACAATAAATTCTGATGTGCTGCTTAGGTGGAGAGGGCCAATGATGAATTTTTATTGGTTGGTGTGACTCCCCTTCCCACATTTTCCCAGCAAGACTTGGCAGCCTGGACTCCAGTGTGGAGCAGGCAGATAGTCTGATCATCCAGGACTAGGATTCTGATAGTTGGTAACACAAGCAGCAGGTCAGGAAGTTTGGGATATAGGCAAGACAGTGACTGAAGCAATGGACTATGGGCTCTAGGGAAAGGAAGTAAAAACAAGAAGATGCAGATGGATTAAGACAGAGCAGAGGTGATAAAGGATAAAAGAATTAGTAATGTCAAAGTTTGTGTGCAATGGGACTGTGGCAGCTAATTCTTAAAACTATCATTAACATGTATTAAAACTGTACTGAGAAGAAAAATATTGAGAGATTTTTAAAAGCTGACTGCATTCAGACTGATCAGAATAATCTCAAAGATTAAAAAATAGCAAGAGAGCTTCCTGGCAGTCCAGTGGTTAGGACTTGGTGCTTATCACTGCTGTGGGCTCAGGGTAAGTCCTTTGTCAGGGAAGTAAAATCCCACAAGCTGTGTGTGGTGCAGCCAAAAAAAAGGCAAGGTGCCCATGGTTAATAAATTAATGTATTATACCACCTGTCTTCTAAATAGGATTTTCTCTCAATTTCATACACCAAGACGTTAACACTGGAAGTATCTATAAGAAAATTTTAGTTTACATATGTCCATATGCACTGATATTAACTTAAAAATACAAATCAGAAGAACTACAAAAACAGGTAGAAAACAAGTGTATCACTCACGTGTGGAACTATCAGTTTAAAACAAGTAGATATAACTATAGGTTGACATATATGAACCCCAAGGTAACCACAAATCCAAAGCTTTGATGGTGGTGGTTTAGTCACTAAGTTGTGTCCGATTCTTGCGATCCCATGGACTATGCCTGCCAGGCTCCTCTGCCCATGGGATTCTCCAGGCAAGAATACTGGAGTGGGTTGCCGTTTCTTTCTCCAGGGGATCTTCCCGACCCAGGAATCGAACCTAGGTCTCCTGCATTGCAGGCAGATGATTTACCAACTGAGGTTTGATAGATGCAGAAAAACCAAAAAGAAAATACAAATCAGTAGTTATCTGCTGTTCTTAAATGTCTACATTCCAGGGTAAAGGTTCTGGACATAGCCATCTATCCAGGTGATTACTACTGGAAGCCGATATACTTCTAAAGAAAACACCCTATTTTGTTTCAGTGAAAGCTACAGATCACCAGAAGTAACCCTTACCTGAGAGTTCAAACTGATAGATGGCCTGAGTGGCTTTAACAACATCATCACTGAGTGAGTCCTTAACAATTCTGAATGTTTCTTCCACAGCTCCAGAGCGTAGTTTTGGTGGTGGTCGCATCTTCTCTTCTTTCAGTTCTGGAACAGCACCTATAAAGTGTTATTGATGTAAGTGCCTTTAAGGCCCAGGAAAAGTAAGGTCCCACACAAAATTAATTACTTAGCAGAACAGATTTGCTACCATTTGACCAAAATGACCTTAAATATGGTTCAATGGCATCTTAAATCAAACATATGGAATAACAACGAAACACATCACTTATGATTGCAAATGTAAATGGTTTTTACTCTTCAAGTAAAAAGCTCTCAAGATTAGGTTAAAAAAATTTCAAACTATACAGTGTTTATAGTGCATAGATCTAAACAAACTACTGGAGATTTAGTGGAAACAATTAAACACTCCTTTATCATCACCTCTGAGTTCTAAAACCAAATGAGCAAAGAAAACCATGGAGTCAGAAAGATGGAGACCAGAATATCACTATATAAATTAGTGGAAATGAACTGGAAGCTGCAGCTTGAATCGACAGCCAAGTGAACTCCTCAACAATTTTACCTCTGAATTAAACTTATTCACCTAGTCTCTTCATCCCTGGGTTGGGAAAATCCCCTGGAGAAGGGACAGTCTACCTGCTCCAGTACTCTGGCGTGGAGACCTCCATGGGCTGTATAGTCCATGGGGTAGCCAAGAGTCGGACACGACTGAGCGACTTTCACTTTCACTTCATCCCTGGATTGAACCTGCCTCCTCCTTTCACGGAATGGAAATGCCTCTAAGTAAAAATCGTGTGAAGACTGAGAATAGCCTACTCTGAAAGAAAGAAGGCTCAAAATGTCTTAAATCACACCAGCTCATTACTTTTCCCAATTTCAGTCCAATTGGTCCCTCCCACTTGATGAAGAGGGAGATCAAACCACGTATTAGTTTCATGAAAGCCCCACTGCCTAGAAACCAAGGCCAAGGGAATACAGGTTGCAACATTTTGTATTCACTTAAACCACTGGCCATGACCATTCAGCTTATGATGGACCAGGGGAGATCTGTAGTGCACAGGACTGTTCAGATCCCTTAGTACGAAGCTGTCCCTCAATATGAACCTGTCTCTACTTATCCTCTTGGAATCATTTGTGGGCAGTTTGCCTGCACCCAGCAACAGGTGAGAGTAATTTGTTATTTAACTCAAAGGACAATCTGTACTGTAGGCTGAAGATCAGTTCTCCATCTATTTCCCAACTCAAATTATACCCAGGCATATTGCCCAATATAACTCACCAAAGGCTATTAAATAAAATCTAATCAGCAGCACAAAGATATACCTAGGATAATATAATCAATTAAAAGTATCTTAAATTTGTTGAATATAAATTGCCTTCCATTATGCTTCCACAGACAAATTAAAAAGACAGTAAAATCCTTCTCCTTTTCTAAAGTCCAGCAGATATTTTAAGATCCAATGACTATGGTATTATTATTTAGAAGCCAATTTAAAAATTCAGATATATATTTCAATATTTAATGCTGACAGTGCAGTGAGGGAGATACTCATATACAGCCAGTATTTATAATTCTGGAAGGAAACTTGGTAGTGTGGGTCAGGAACCTTCCCATTGCCTGATCATCCACTTTTAGTGATCTACTAAAAGAAAATCCTGTAACATTTATACAGTGAAACAATTATCAACCACTAAAATAAACAGTATATTCACTCAACACTAAGTTGCCATTTCAAAAATTTGTTTTTGAAGACATGGATAATATTCAGGATATAATATTAAGTAAAATGAAGCATATACAATAAAATACAATATGATCCAATCAGGTGAAATATACATTTGTGGGCATGAGTTTTAAGTTACATTTTCAGAAAATATAAGTGACTGGAAAGAAATAAACCAAGACACAAACAGTATTTATACTTGGATGGCAGGTTACACGTGGTTTTTTAATTTTTCTTTATTCCTTCTATATTAAGCTTTTTATATACAAATTAATTTAAAATTATATCAAAATTGATCAAGGTACATTAAAAAATCTATTGGATGTGGACAAAGTTATATTAATTTTGCACAGTCAAAATTACTTTATTATTTCTAAAGAAATAAAAATAAAGTATTAGCCTAGCAAGCAAGAACAAAAATATGCAATCTCAAAAAGAAAACAGAAGAGAAAGAAATAAAGCAAGAAAATTTTAAATTAATGAATCAAATGGCTGCAGAATTTTGTGAATATACTAAAAATTACTTAACTACATACTTTAAAATGGTGAATTTAGGGTATATGTAGATCATATCTTAAAGTTGTAATAGAAGTAATGAATCAGTAAAGAAAAAAGCAGAAGTATGAAAAATGAAATAAAATTTAAAACCTGGTTCTTAAGAGCAAAACATAATAAAATACACTAAAATTGAAAACTTTCTGGAAAACTAATCCAAAAAAAGGAGAGAAAAATAAACTCAAAAAGGGGTAAAATATGCACAAAAAACTTAAATTATAAATGAATACTACATGACAACATTTAAATAAATTTAAAAACTTTAAATGGCTGGTTCTAGGTTTTTTATTTTAGAAAAAAAAACATTAATTGACTGAGAAAATAGAAATATTTCAAAGAAACAACTTCAGAAAAGACTCAAATGACTTGGTCAGACATTTCAAACCTTCAGGGAAAAGAACATGGAAAAAGAAAGCTACCCAATTGATTGCCATATTCAAAACAGAACAAAAAATAAAATATAGGAAGCAATAACAAAAATTTAGACATTAATCTAAATAACAGTTGTGTCCGACTCTTTGTGACCCCATGAACTGTACCCTACCAGGCTCCTCAGTCCATGGAATTTTCCAGGCAAGAGTACTGAAGTGGGATGCCATTTCTTTCCCTGGGGCATCTTTCCAACCCAAGGATCGAACCCTGGTCTCCTGCATTGCAGGCAGACGCTTTACCATCTCAGCCACCAGAGAGGTGAAGTAACTGATAAAAAAAATCTTAACCAACATCTAACATCTTACTTACGATAAAATCTAAAGATTTTCTCAATAAAATTAAGAATAAAAGAAGAATACCTAAATCAAATAATTTCAATAAGTATTTCCAAATGCTTCTGGAAGTCTGAGTCAGTATATTAAGATACATGCCAGAAATAATCCTGTAAGATACTATTATATGCAGATAGTAAGTTTGACCACTTAGGAAATTCAAGAAATTACTCAATGATAATTATACCAAGTTATGTGTATAGAGAATTTGCTATATATAAAATTCACAACATGATACTCTATTATACCTAATCTCATGATACTTGTATAAGGAAAGTAAGAGATGAGAAAATTGGTTCAGAGAGCTGAAGTGACTTGTCCAAGGTCACAGACAAAAGTGGCAGGGACAGGACTCGTACCCAGATCTGCCTTACTCCAAAGTCTATGCTTTCAGTAACTGTCTCTCTATGAGAAACTGTCAGAAGTCTAAAACAGAGCAAAACAAAAACTCATGAAGGTGACCAGATATAAAGTCAATATAAAAAGCTAGTTTTTCCTTACTGTTTATAACGCATCTTGTTTCAGAAAGCACTTCAGTATGCTTAATAAAATAAACACAATTCAGGATTAAAGTAAAAAGAAGTGAGTGAGGTTCTAAAAATGGCAACTGAAATACCCACCCAAGGTTATACAGCAGTAAGTGGCACAGCAGGAATGCCAACCCAGGCAGTCTGACTGGGTCATATTCCTCTACATAGTGTTCTGTATCTAACTATCTAATTTTTATATAGCGAACATACAGGGTGAGCATGGCACTAAGACATAAACTCAGCAGAACTGGGCTCAGCAGAGGCTGCTAAAACTGAAGAAGGCAAAGGCATAGGCTTGCCTTGTGTTTATGGAGGCAGGAAACATACAGGAATGTATTTGGTTTTAGAAGGCACATCAGACAGAACTAAGTTTATCATACAATAACTGTTGGAACACCTCTCTTACTAATAGGTGACTACTTCAGGTGATTTGTACATTAATCAAGATATATCACCTGTATCATCTGAGATGGCAATGAAAACTCCAGTGTAGTCTTGAAAGACACTTGCCAAGGGACAAACGGCATCATTTATCACCTAGACTATTTAAACACAGCATGAAGACTGCATAAGAGAATAAAACTACAGGAGACAAAAGAACAAACCAGTAGTATATTTCAAATGGACAGTCAGTAGACAACAAATATGGAAACTTTTGGGAAGGAAATGAAATCAAGTTCTCTTAAAATGAGTTTAGTAAGTTTATGATTAAGCTCTACATCCAAAACTTCATCTCTTTGCTTGTCTCCTCTGATCTCTATTCAGTTATTCTCTGCTAACTGAATACCAATTAACTAGAGTCAACTAAAATTGCCATTGTAGGTAACATCACTGATGTATTAAAAATGCTGCTGTAGATACCATTAACACACGAGATGGGCTAACAGGCCTCTGAGCCATGGACCACCTGGCCAGAGAATCCTAAACCAGAGACATCCTGACTCCCAAAACTACAACCTAGAAATGTCACAGAGGACTTCCCTAGTGGTCCAGTGGTTGAGGGTCTACTGCTAATTCAGGGGACACAGGTTTGATCCCTGGTCTGGGAAGATCCCACATGCCAGGGGCAACTAAGCTGGTGTGCCACAACTCCTAAGCCCACTCTCGAGAGCCCACACACTGCAACAAGAGAAGTCACTGGAATGAGAAGTCCATGCACTGCAATGAAGAGTAGCCCCTTCACTGCAATTACAGAAAACCCAAGAGCAGCAACGAAGACCCAGTGCAGCCAAAAACGTCAACTAACTTAACAAAAAGATTAAGCTAGAAATAAGGTTTGGGACTAAAATGCATTGCAGTGAGGCTCTATAGGTTTGCTAAAGGTACAGAAGAAGCGTTATCTTCAACTTTCTAACCGCCATCTAAAAAAAATCTATGGTCACTTAGGAGATTCAGAGTCTATAATATAAAAATAAGGTGAAGGTTTAGAGGAAGCACTGCTATTCTTGGTAATAAACTATGAGAGAAATTCTCATGCAGTTTACACTGAAGTTTTTCTTCTGACACCTTTCAGTAAGTTAGTGGCATAATGCCAGAATACAAAGATTAAAATGTAAACCCTGGACCAACTTAAGGGAGCTATTGTTTCTAAATTACAAAAATGAAACAAAGAAACCCAAACCTCCTTTGAAATTAATTCCATAGCACAAACTCTGTGAATGGTGTCAGATACACTATAACATGACACATTTTTCCTCAAAATAAAGTATCAACACACACACAAAACACCTAAAAATGGTGCCAAGGAAAAGAAATAAAACTGTTAAAAAGGCGCATTTTAAAGACAACTTTTTTTTCCCTTAAATGAAAAGAATATTCTGAGAACTTACCAGTAGAAGGAAAAAAACACCTCCTTTGCTAGAATTAACTATGACATTACTTGTCTAGTTTAAATCACAAAAATAGAGAATTCCCTGGTGGTCCAGTGGTTAGGAGGAGGCACTAAGACCCCTTAAGCCATACGGTGCGCTGCCCCCACCCCCTCCCTGCCAAATACAAAACAGTTTAAAAGCAGAAATGTCCAGTTCTACATTTTGGAAGATATACATAAGTCAGTAACTTTATTTTCCCACAGAAAATCCGGTCTATATCTTACCATATGGGTCTGCTTTCTTTGTAACTGTAGCTGGCTGTTCATCCAAGAAGAAATCTGGTAACAAAGGATGGCCTGAAAAATTGATTTCCAAACAATCAGGTTAATAGAACAACTTCTGCATTCAGATTTTAACATCTGCTTAAGAAACATTATATGTTTTTATTATATTGATCATTCTGGAGCTGTGGAAAAGACTCCCATGACAAGTATCAAACTCTGACCTTCATTAAGCTAAAACATTTTCCAATAACCTAGTTATCCTCCTCTCCTATGGAAAATTTCATCTTTAAGATCCAACCAAAGAGTTGTGAAGCCCTCAACTGCTCTCCCAAGAGCTTTCTACCCCTTCTCATCTACCCATGCAACCCTTCTGTCCTAGCTCCCTCTCAAACACTCAGGGCTCATTTCTTACCTGGCCCCCTTGAGACAAGGGGGTTCCTCATTAGGAAGGACTTGTTTTCCCTCTCTGTCAATGTGTGTCTGTCTTTCCCTCTCAGAAGATTAAAAAAACTAGAGGGCAGGGATGCACCAGTCTTTCTTATATCCTAACACTTAACTGTAGTACATGATCATATTGCTTTCAACACTTGATAGAATTTTTCACTTAAATTGAATTAATTTTGTGTACAGTGACACTGTATCTTTAAAACCTAAAGTGATAGTTACACTATACCAGAATCCAGAAGACCTGTGTAGGGTTCAGGTTCTGACACTTTTTAGCTGACTGCTCTTAGGCAAAGGCTTAACTTTTTTTGAAACCTCTTTCCACTACAAATATTAACTACCGAATACTCTGACTGTACCACAAGCCAGGCACTGTGCCAAGCACATGATACACATTTTTGCATTTAGTTCTTACAAAAATCCTATGTCGAAGCCATCTTTCCCTCAAACCGATAAAGAAGGTGAGGCTCAGAGGAAACAGGTGACATGCCTAAGGCCCTACTAGTGAGCAGCTAAACAGAAGTGGGAACTGGGTGTCTCCTCCCAAACTCGGCAATTCCTAATCTTTGTACAATACTGCTTCCTTCACAGGACTGCTATGAAAGTTAAATAGATCCTATATATAAAAATGTTTCGTAAAACTATATAGAGCTACTTCATTCAGTTTGTTTCAGACTGAAGAGACAGGGATGATACAAATAGAAATGTGGTTTCTGTGACCAAGGAGCTCAACTTAATTGCTACTATTTAAAATACACTTCAGCACAAATACAGTTCCCATTTGGGACTATGATTGTCCATTATACATTATATTTTATTTGTAAAGTAAAAATGCATCATCATCACTATCAGCCCCTGCAGTTACAAGAGGAAGAATTATCTTTGAACAAGGGGTCTTCTGAGAACTTCTCAAATCCCCACCTTGTATGTGAGGCAGATCCTGTCCAGTTACCTTTACCATTCATCATGAAGCTACACTCAGACTGCACTTAAGAGATAACATTTGGAAAGAGCCCACAATCTTAAAAAGTTTTTCTAAGAAACTTATCACTGAATCATCTGTACCATGTCCTTGAACAAAATCTCTCCTATGTTATTTTAAGACCAACTTCAGAAACTATTTTTCATTTTTGGCTTCAAGATTTAGAAAGGGTTAGAAGCTGATGGAACCTTTTCTGTGTATCTGTTGAAAAGTCTTTGGGCTCACTTCTGTTTTCCCTTTCTCTTTTTTGAAAGTTGTTTTAGTCTGGGTCTTTCCCTTCCCTGGGAAGACAGTTTTTAAAAAGAGTGTATCAGTGTTATAATCACATAAACAAGTACACATAACAGATGTATGTTCATTGCAGACAACGTGGACAAACACATCACTACTTTTAAAAACTCAATGCGTTACCTGGTGTAACGGCATAGACATCAAAATTTTTTATTCCTTCTTCTTTTAAGATATTTTCATCGATAATAAAGTTGCCCGTAAAACTTTTTGGCTTTTTGAAAATGCAATATGCAGCATCTGCAATGATATCAACTTTTCTACATTGGCTTTCAATACCAGATCCTCCCAGCATATCCGTAGCAGCAGTGTGTATGGCTGTAGAGGAAACAAACATGCACACACATAACTTTAAACTGAGGAACTGAACTACGTGAGGAACAAGCAAGACAATCGATCTCTTTATAACGCGGGTGATGAAAACACAGTCCAGAGAGCTTAAAGGATTTGCCAAATGCTTTACTGACATAAGTAGGTAGACAGCACATGTTCCTTACTCTACACAGGACTCCTTCAGGAGACTCACAGCGAAATTAGATTGCTGATTAAGAATGCTCAAGGAATTTGCATACCATTCTGGAGAGACAAGAAAGCCAGTGGGGAATACTAGCAAGAGCAATCAGGTCAGTGACATTTTTATGCCAACTATGCTAAGATTTTTGGCAGGCCACTTTTGGCTTCAGTTTCCTGTCTCTAAAATATGGAGTCCCTTTCCTAAGCTTTTTTCCTCTTTTCCCTCTACTAGAATAAAAGAAACTTTGTCTTTCTTGTTCATCACTGTACCCCTAGTGCCGAAAACAATGACAAGTATACCATAAACATTTGATAAATACTGGATGGACTTGAGGGCCCTTTTACATCCAGACACTACTTTCATTCATGAAATACTAGAAAATAAAGAGAAGAAAAAAGAAAAAAAAAGTGATTTTTTGACTGCACTTCACAGTCTTAGTTCCCCGATGAGGGGATGATGAATCCATGCCCCCTCCAGTGGAAGCTCGGAGTCTTAACCAGTGGACCATCAGGGAAGTCCCAAGGAGGAATTTTTAAATTATCTGTAATCCTCCCCAGAGAAAATGATTATTAATATTTGCATATAATTTCCACTGTTTTAGGTGCAGATGATTTTTAATTAATTAATAATTTGGGGTTGCACTGACTCTTCATTGCTTTGTGCGGGCTCTCCCTAGTTGTGGCGAGTGGAGGCTATTCTTCCTTGCGGTGCGAGAGCTTCTCCCTGGTGTCTTCTCGGATCATGGAGCACAGGTTCTAAGGCTCGCAGGCTCAGCAGTTGTGGCCCACTGGCTTAGTTGCTCTGTGGCATGTGGGCTCTTCCTGGACCAGGGATGGAACCCGTATTTCTTGCACTGGCAGGTGGATGCTTATACACTGTGCCATCAGGAAAGTTCCATACATATAATTTTTAAATGATGTTTTTGTGAAGTAACCTGAAACTCTACCATTAAGACTACATTACTAATTATGCGTTGTCAAAGTTGTGAATAGTAACATCTCAATTCACATTTAAAGCAACGAAAATCATTTTGTTTAAATGTATTTTAGGCTTCAGTTTCTAGTAATTTAGATAAGCACCTCTCCATTCTACTGTTAAACCACCATTTGAAATCATTACATACTGAAATAACCTATGTAATTCAGTCCACAAGATGAAAAGTTTGTAGTTTTTAAGAGCCATTGACTCCTTCTCATTCAACAGTTATTGAATGCTATAAAAAAAAAAGTCAGCACTACTGGAGGTACTGGGGACAGATGAGTGGTCAAAGCAGACAAAGTTCCTACTTTCACGGCAATTACCTCCTAGCACGCTTCCCTCTTTCAAAGTATACACATGAACTTGGGGAATTTCTCAAGTGCTCTGAATAAGAAGATATTTCTCCACATGATAACTAAAATTCCTTTTCTAGGAATACATTTTTTAACTTTACCAATAGCTTAAGAGCTCTGGCCTCACTCTTGAAGTGCTACCTTATGAATAAAAACTAGCAGCTAACATTTATTAAGTGTGCCCTGTGCTGGGCATGCGGCTACATACTTTACATACATTATCTGAATGCATTCCACATGATATGTAGCATTATTATTCTCATTTTACAGATGACAGTACTCAGGCACAGAAGGGTTAAATAACTGTCCAAGGTTACAGGAGCTAGAATTCAAATAGCTGGCAGCTTGACTTCAGAGCCAGGCTCTTAGCTGCTATGTGATCTGTTATACTTTGTTAATCAACATTTGTAGAGTTCAGTTATCATCTTACTCCTATAAACTGCAGAATTTTTCTATAAATATTTCAATACAATGAGGCTGTATGCATAGACACACTCCACTCTTACTGTATACTGTATGAATGGTATGCAAAGTCTTAAAAATTATTAAGAATATGTCATGTAAGTATATACATGTCATGTACGTGTCTGTGTATCTACACACACATGCAATATAAGAATAAGGAATGGTTTCGCAAACAACCCATCATTACTTTAATGACTTTTCTATGGAAGATACAAAGAAGGCATGAATAAACCCCTATATCAGGAAGTGAGCCGTGCAACAGTTACTCTCAACAAAAGTTTTGCAATGTCAACAGGTCAACCCAACAGGTTATACAACTGACAATAAAAACAGATTAATAACAGGATGAATCAAATCAAATTCCCTGATGATTTCCAAAAAAAAAAAAAAAAACTCAAGATTTACAATGAAAGCTGATATGCCTTGGACCACAAGAATCCTAAAAGTAACCCTAAAACTTAAGTCTTATTAAGGAATAACTGGAAAATATCAACTAGCTTCTGAGTGGCCCTCTTGATTACAGCTTGGTATATGAAAAAAAAATTTATGTTTTCTAAGCACAAGAAATAATTCTAGTTTCTTTTTTAAAAAAATACTTAACTGAAGAAGTGAATACATATTTTAACCATTTTCAATCATATGTATATATATTTAAACCACTTTTTTTTGCTGGAGAGCATGCAAAGTCGTTTCAGTTGTGTCCGACTCTCTGCAACCCTATGGACTGTAGCCCGCCAGGCTTCCGTGTCCATGGGATTCTCCAGGCAAGAACAGTGGAGTGGGTTGCCATGCCCTCCTCCAGGGGATCTTCCTGACCCAGGGATTGAACCCACATCTCTTACATCTCCTGCACTGGCAGGTAGGTTCTATGCCACTAGCGCCACTGGAGAAGCCCATTTGATGGCGCAGGTGCATTTTACCGGTTGTCTTTCAGATTAACCATTTTTAAGTGTACAGTTCTTTGGTATTAAGTACAGTGACAATGTTGTGCCACTATCACTGCCATCCATTCCCATAACTTTTCAAAATATCTTTTAAAAAAATTATCTCAGTAAACTGCTTTATAATACTATAGGTGTTTCAGGTGTTTATATTTCGACTTCTGTATACACTACAGCATGATAGTCACTGGAAGTTTAGCTTCTATCCATTACCCTACAGTTAATCCCCTTTACCTATTTCACCCTCACCATCCCCTTCCCCTCTAGTATCCACTACTCTGTTCTCTGTATCTGCACATACACACATATTCTTGTATGTGTTCACTGAACCAAAAATATCATTGATTATAAAGTGTTACCACCAAGGGGAAAAAAACCTGCCAATTAAACTATAATACATCAACTATATAAGAGCAACCTGGTATCAAAGATGTAAACGCGAAAACATGGGCATCTCAGAATCAGTGAAATACAGTACAAACTGCTTAACCTAGTTGATAAGTAGGTCCCGTGAAAATGGAAACCAGTTTTGGCTTCTAGCACCGTAGAGGCCGGCTGCCGCCTCGTCACCGTGACCTCCCTGGTCAGCCGAGTTTCCATGTCTGTGTGTCATGTGGTCCAGGTGACAGATGACGGCAGCAGTTCTGAGATGCCTTTCTTATCTCCCTCTCTCCTGCCATCACCAAGATAAGTAGCCACCACTTGCTGACTCCTCACCCCAGCTCACACGAAACCCATCCAAAAGCGGACTGTCCGCTTCTACCACACTTCTGATCAGTCCAGGGGCAGGAGGCAGCAGGCATTTTTCAGTAGCAGCCCTCCTCCCTCCTCCCCTCCCCGCCCTCCACTTCAGTAGAAACTATAAAATGTGTCTTATAAAAGAATAAAGTTGTATTTCTGAAGGTAATAGAGTTGGGGGGCTGGAGGTCCTCATGTTGGGAAACTACTAAAGGCATGATTGCTGGTCCATTTTCTGGATTTGTGGCATTCACTAGGGTGAAAGTTTTAGACCCAGAAGGGGCGATGTAGCCAGTGAAGAGAAGGAAAACCAAGCCAGAGGGGACAAACACTGGACCAGGACACAGTTTTGATTGTAGATAATATATGTCACACTGTAGATATGTAGATAATATATGCACTCATTTCATTAAGTGCAATAAAACTCTTCCTGGAAGGACAATCATGTTGGGAGTCTGCTGCTGGTTCCAGCAAGCATAAAGAGAGAGCCATGCTATACAGTCCAGAAAGAAAAGACGTGTCTTTTAAATAGAGGCCTCAGAAACAGTGAGGAGACTGAACACCCTCTCAAATCCATTTTCATTGCCTCCATCATAAATAATGCAATATTCTAGCTACGTTTCCTGCCTCCTCTTTCCACAATCTTACAAGTCAGCCTATTCAGATGCCATATTAAACTTCCTAAACCTCATCAACAAACCACTGCTCCTCTTTGCCTTCTGCTTATTATTGCTCTCCTGCCCCTAAAACTCTAAAGTGACTCTCTACTGAATACAGGTTAAAATTCAAGCTCCTAAACTTGGCAGTCAAAACCCTTGGACTTAGTCTGTCCATCTCACTCACAACATCACACCCACCCAACATTCAGGCCAATCCGAACTATCTGCAGTTGCTCCAGTTCAGAGGGAAATAAAAAGTCCACATCCCATCATGGATACACCATAACAACTTCTTGTAGTTCCACCAAACACCCAGTATTTCCCGTACTTCAGACTCTGTTGTTCCCTCTGCCAAGAATGCCTTGTTCAGTTCTCCTTGTTAATTCCAACATCCTCAGTCTCATTTCAATTGTTTCATTAAAAGACCTCCCTTTCTGACTTTTAATCTAAGCTACATGGTACTCTTGCTATGTTTCAAAAGTATCTTATACATAAATCATCATGCCGTGTATCATAAGGAGCATGACTGTAAATTCAATTCACTATGTTATACAAGTCTAGGACCCAAATGATACCAATGATTCCAAGATGTCAAGCAAACCTTCTATTAATAAAATGAACATCTCAAATAGAGCAAAGATCTAGGCAGTGAGCTGATTTCTCCTGCCAATCCTGATAATGTCCTTCACATTCCATGTCATACAACAGTCTTCCCCTTTCTTATATAAACCCTTTATTCGGAATGTCTATTATGGACCTACATGGAAGCTAATCATACTGCATTCATTCATTCTTCAAATATTAATGCTTATTGAATGTCTGCAATGATGATAATAAAATGGACAAAACAAATACTATATCTTTAAGAAGCTTTCCTAGCCAGAAAGACATTAAAAAACTATTGTCATTGTTATCAGTAATTTAAATTCAAATGCTGCAGTGACATGAAGGAGATATACAGATATTAACTTTCTGACTCTATCAACTTTAATAACAGCAGTGATTAAGGCAGGGGGAGGAGGTTGAGGAAGGATGAGAGAAGGAAAAGAAGATGAAAAAAAGAGGCACAGAAAAGTCCGAGTTTGAAACTTTTTTTTACTGTGATTCACAATTAGTAACACTTCTTATGAGCAAGACTAAAAACATATAGTACCTACACATAAACACTATAAAATATCATACTTCATTTATATATGATATTCATATGCTTTAAAGTTTACCAAACTACACTACTACAGTGTGCAATGCTAATATTTTCTATTTTATTCAATTAAAAATGAAATGAAACAACAACAAAATTCTGGCTGCTACCTACTTAAATCAATTTCACAATCTACTAAATTGATTTCATGCCTCATTAAATTGATTTCATGACTCACCAGTGAGTCTTGACATGTAGTTTGAAAATATCGTAGAAGCAGTTTTTTCACTCTTATCTTTTGCCTCATTGCAACAAATACCACTCTCCAGAAAATCTTAAAAGAATTTTGTCTGCTAGAGTAACATAAGGGAAACGAAGAGGCAATAAATCATGGTTCTGATCCCCTGGTAGGTCAGGAAATAAAGGAATCTTAGTCAAACTGCAGATGGAATATTTAAAAAAAACTGATCCCTCATAAAAAAGTTAAAAACAGAACTGCCACATGATCCAGCAATTTCACTTCTGGGTATTTACCCAAAGAAAACAAAAACACGAATTCAAAAATACATATGCATACCAATGTTCACTGCAGCATTACTTACAATAACCCAGATATGGAAGCAACCTAAAAGGCCATCAGTGGATAAATAAGATGTGGTGATATACAATACATATATAATACACAATGGAACATTACTCAGCCATTAAAAAAATGAAATCTTGCTACCTGTGACAACATGGATGGATTTAGAGCATATTAGGCTAAATGAAATGTCAGACAGAGAAAGACAAATATCATATGGTTTCACTTATGTGTGGAATCTGAAAAACAAAATAAATGAACAAAACAAAATGAAAACAGACCGACAGATACAGAGAACAAACAGGTGGCTGCCAGAGAAGAGTGGGGTACAGGGTGGGGCAAAATAGGTGAAAGCGATTAAGAGATACAGACCTCCAGTTGTAAAATAAATAGACCACAGGAATATAGTATGCAATAAGGAATACGGTCAGTATTAGTGTAATAACTTTGCATGGGAACAGATGGTAACTAGACTTATCAGAGTGATCAGTTCACCATATATGCAAGTATCAAGTGACAATGTAGTACACCTGCCACTAACATAACACTGTAAATCAACTATGTTGCAGCTTTTTAGTCAGTAGGTAGGTCGCTCTTTTGCGACCCCATGGACTGTAGCCTAGGCTCCTCTATCCATGGGATTTCCCAGACAAGAATACTGGAGTGGGTTGCGATTTCCTTCTTCAGGGGATCTTCCTAGTACAGGGAAGCCACCTGGGAAGCCCTACATCAACTATACTTCACTTAAATTTTTTTTTTTTAATTCCTGGAGTTCTTATTAGAAGACAAAGATGGTGATTACAGAGCTGGGTGCAATGGCTAAATTTTCCTAACAGTTATATTAGCAACACATCCCAGGGCTCCATAAATTCTGCCCCTCAGCCCCCTGTTCTCTCAGCTTCAATACTGTAGACCATTAGGCCTCTTGCTACCACCTGGGGCTGAGGAAACCTCCTCACCTAGCACACAGCAGATGGGAAGTGAAAGAAACTCCTCCTTTGTTCCTAAGCTACAACTCTGGGTACATTCCACACTGCTACACCTGGCAGTTCCATTCAAGAGTACCTCTAGAGCTATTATAATTTGCCAAAATACTGAATTAAATGTTCTTTTAGCAGATAGCCCTACCAACTGACTCATCTACGAGGTGAAAAGGCCACAGAGGAGTCCCCTGAACCCTGCACAATGTCTGATGGCAACTGTCCACTAGGTATTTGTTAAGTGATGAATGAACAAAGAAGACAATGCCAGAAGGAAGAAGAACGGTAATAAACAGTATCAAGGTCCTTAGAAGATATACATTAAATGACCCAATGGGGAGAATCAGGAAAATTCAGTATTGACCCTAAGGAGCTTTCCCGGAAAGGGGTCACGCTAACTTACATGTTGGAGTCCTGATGTTAGTGCAACAAAGGTTCTGTTAATTTTTTTTAAGTGAAATGAAAAAGTGATTCCCACTATGTTTTCTCCTTCTCATACTTTTGCGGGGTAGGATTGTCCTTTAGATTCAAGATAATAAAATAAGTTAAGGTTTTCATAGTCATAGGCACGATTCAATATATGAAAAAAAGGATAACAAGAATAGCTTTTTTCTTTTTCCTCCTTGAAGCTGTTCTGATATATAAGTGGAGGATAAGTAGGACAAGCCTTCCCTTTCTGTCATTTCCCTCCCCTCATGTTTACACAAATATTCTCTAACCTGCAAGCCATCAGCTTCCACTGTACATTTAACCCAAAAGCTGCATACAAAGCCCTGCCACAGGCAGGTTATCCTGTCACCTAAAGAGGGTCCAGACACTCTGTGAACTCAGAACTTATGTGAAAGTACAGAAAAGTCAGCTTTTCAAAAAGGAAAAAGACTAATTAGTAAGAGTACAAGAAAGTAAAGAAGCATTTGCTGGGATGTGTGAGGAGAAAATAAAAGTAACTGCAAGAGAATCTGCAGAATTTAAGGTACCAAAGACAAGGGAGGAAAAAAGGCTAGGGAAGCGCAGATGGCCTCCTATCGGCTTTTATGAGACTCTTCCAGTGTTCCTGAATTCAGCGTTTCTAGTATGGCAACCATGTAGTCATATAGAAGATGACTGAAAAGGGTCTTTCATGTACAATAAAAAGCTGAACTTGTTTCCAAATAGACATACTGAGGTTTTCTTTTGATGGTCTACTCATTTGCACCCCCTACCCACCCACCCAAGAGTGTCTAAGACAATAAATGAGAATCCAACAAATGGATTTCTTTTATAAATACAAACCTGTTTTAGGCCACAATGCATTGACTGCAATTTCACCTCTAAATTCTTCTGCCATTCCAAGTACACACATAGACATACCATATTTAGCGATAGTGTAAGCTGAAAGAAACCACCAAGAATTTAATTAAGAAAAAAATTAATTTGTGAGTATAAATAACCAATTTCCTTCTATTATATTTTCCTTGATACATTTTCAGAATTGTTTAATATTATTTAATAATATTGAAATAATTTTAATAATTAATAATTTAATAATATTTAATAATTTATTTAATATATTAGTACAAAAACTTTTAACGTACTATTTTTAAAAGAACAGTTTTCTATGTACACAGTTTTATATATATCAGGGATGAACTACTTTTATATATTTCCATCTTAGTAATTGTTTAAAAGAAAAGAGACAGTAATAAACTTTTATTCCTCTGAATATTATGGGGATAAATTACATTAATATTTCTTTTTTTATCCTTTTTTCAATGAAAGTGACCATTTAAAGGAAAACTATTTCTAGTAAAACATAAACAAAAGGTTGCAAATTCATTTAACTGAGCCAACTAATACAGAATTTGTTATAGTTTTGTTCTATGGGTTCTTATTCCAAATGTCCTCCTTTCCAAATTTTATGGAATTATGTTGACATAAGGACTAAGCATCTGATGCAATAATCTCAAAGGAGGCACCTACACATAAATCCTGTTATTTAGCACATGAATGGACTCCTCTGTCCATGGGATTCTCCAGGCAAGAATACTGGAGTGGGTTGCCATGCCCTCCTCCAGGGGATCTTCCTGACCCAGGGATCGAACCTATGTCTCCTATGCCTCCTGTATTCCAGGTGGATTCTTTACCACTGAGCTCCTGGGGAAGGCCTGTTATTTAGCATACTCATCTTAAATCATTAGTGAGGTGTGAAAGGAAAGTATTTTGTGGTTTCTTTTTACATTTTATTTTATATTAGAGTTTATCAACAATGCTGTGCTAGTTTTAGGTATACAGCAAAGTGATTCAGTTGTGCATATACACATATCCACTCCCTTTCAAGTTCTTTACCCATTCAGGCTGTCATGTAATATTGAGCAGAGTTCCCTGATCCAGACGGCAGGTGGTTGCTGGCTATCCATTTTAAACATAGCAATGCATACATGTCAATCATGGTAGTCTTAATCAACTTTATTGAAGAATAAGTTACATAACGTAAAACACACCCACTGGTACTTGAGGGAGCTTTCCAGGATGGTGGATATCCAAATCTTCATTTGAGTATTTGTTATTCAGGTGTATCTATTTGTCAAAACTCATCAGACTGAACTATTAACAACTATGCATTTTACTTAATGTAAATTATACCTCCATTTAAAAAATGACAGAGAAAAGATTAAGAATCTACTTACCAAAATGCTACCAATTTCTGCAGAGAAAATTTAATGTTAACACTACATACAAACTGTGATTACATCATCGATACACTGATTTAATGTAAAACAGATTGACTAAACAAGTCATCCCCTCACCCTACCACCTACCACAGTGCTGTTTGAACCACAGTGGATTCAGGTTCAGAGGTGGGCTGAGATTGAGGATATGAGCAATTTTACTCTTTTTCAAATAAGGAATGCATGCTTTAGATCTGAAAGCAAAAGAAAACACAAGTCAAACTGCTAGCTTTCTAACAGCTTCATTACTTTTTTAAATTATATGTTAAACTACTTCTACAGAGTAACTGAACTTGTTCAGTAACTTATAGGATACTTTTGTTGGGTTTTTTCCAATTTATCGAGAATGAAGATAGCAAAAGCAACTAATATTCATCCTTTGAAACTTTATATAATGGCCTGACAATATGATCTGCCTGATGAAAACAATCAAGTAAGTGCACATTAGCCTTAAATCCAACTTAGATTATCCTCAACTACATCATTCCAAGTCAGACAGACCTGTGTTCAAAGTCTCCTTCTGCCCTTCATTGTGTGATCTGGGGCAAATATATATAGTATTATGATTCTCAGTTTTCTCATTTGCAAATGCTGGTAATACTTGCTACTATCTAGTACTAACCAAGGGATTAAAATGAGATGATATATACGAGAGACTTAGAACAGTGCATATATTAAACGTGAAATAAATAACTGAAATTATTAGTATTACACATTCTGATTTTTTTCATCTTAGTAGGTGTGGTATTCCTACCACAAAGGAGCTATAAGTTAATAACATTAACTCCCAACACATTATCAAGCTTAATCTGCACCAACACGCAATGCAATATTCCTTTGGGGGCAATTTTAGTTGTTTTTTTAAAAATCCCATTCAAAAAGGTAGGTATTTTACAAAAGACACAGGTCCAATATTTTTAAATATTTAACTATTAAGCTATAATACACAGCTTGATAACATATTGTAACTTACTAACTTCATAAAGTTTAGTTTTATTTCACATTCAATAACTTCTAGGACTTGAAACTAGTCCATTCTTCTTAAGTCAGTTTCTTTCTTATCAATGTACAAAATTCTTGTTACCATCTGGAATGTCATTTTAAGTTTATAAACCAAATACAATTAATATCACTAAAGTAAAGGGTTTTTGTACATATTGTTTTTCCATTCCAAAGGTACTTCACGTTTATGGGAGTGAGAAAGAAGGACAAACAATATTACAGCTGATAGTCATTAGAACAGTGAAGCTGCACCTCAAAACACCAACAGGAAACAAAAAACCTATTCCAAGCAATAAGATTATATTTCACACTCAAAGGAAAGAGTTCATTTCATTTACATTATAACCATGAGCTTCTCCTTTGATCTATTAGACAAAACCTTTCCACCAGCACTTTGCTTGCCTAACCCTCAGCGTCACTAACCCTAACCAGGTACATTTTCCATGGCAACATGCGCTATCTTACTCCTTATATTGAAAACTCTTAGTGCCACACTTGGATACTAGTATCTTGAGCTTAATAAAGCAGCTAAGTTCACTGTGTGCTAGGTACTGAACTTCTTGGCTTTCACATCAGTCATGTTACTTTGAGTGTTGTAAGCTCAAAGGCCTACAGAGCATTTGAGTAAATGAATAAAGTCAGCTGGCTATAAGAAAGATCAACTATTCAAAACTACAGTAGAACCTTATTACAAAATTTCTATACACATTCATTTAACATGATATAAACACATATAATACTGGAGATGATAAATTAAGTATTAGCTGTTCAGTCTGACTCTTTGCGACCCCCATGGACTGTAGCCCTCCAGGCTTCTCAGCCCATGGAATTTTCCAGGCAAGAATACTGGAGTGGGTAGCCATTCCCTTCTCCAGGGGATCTTCCCAACCTAGGGATCAAACCCGAGTCTCCTGCATTGCAGGTGGATTCTTTACCATCTGAGCCATGAGGGAGGCCCATAGGAGATGATTTGTTTAATTAAAACTTAGAAATACATATAAGGATTGACTAGATTTCAAGCTGATTGCTAACCTATTCAAATATGTTCACAACTAGTTCTCTGACAAAGCACTGCAACACTCTCTTTCATAGCTATTTTTTAAAGTATTTATTTATTTGGCTGCTCCAGGTATTAGCTGCATCACATGGCATCTCCTTCCTGACCAGGGATTGAACCTGGGCCTCCTGCATTAGCAGCGAAGAATCTTAGCTATTGGACCACCAGGAAAGTCTCTCCCACAGCTCTTCAACTCACGTAAGATAGGTGCCTCTGGTGTTGACGTTCATCATCAAATCCACTTTCTTCGTAGGCGTTTCCAATGTGTTGGTCAAGCTAATGGCACTGGCATTATTCACCAAAATATCAATTCCTATTTTCAAATAATCAACTTCTTAGTAATGTCATTTAGACTTTACAACAGAAATAAATAAAAAATATTTATATAGTTGAATCCTGAGTTCACAAACACTTCTTTTAGATAATCTGACTGACCAATTTACCAATGTAGGACTCAGGAGGTATGTCAAAACAGTAGGCAAATGATTTTCACTGGCACTGTGAAGATAGCCCATCATCAGGGTCCCACAGGAAACAAGGAAGCTTAGCCCTCAGTAGTTTGTAGCTTCTGTCCTTATCTGTTCTCTTAATAATTTCTCTTTGTCTCCAAGAACCTTAGGTCAACTTCCTTAAAGTATTCCCTTCTCTCCAGCATCTTTCCAAAATCTGCCTTTCTTCCAAGGACATAGGTCTCCCTTCCCCCTTGAAGGCCCTTACTTAAATGAAAGAGCTCCTTTCAGGTCTTGGGAACTGGGAAAATAGAAATGACCCAGTTTCAATTCTAGGCAAATCATCAAAGTAGATAAACTTCTACACAAAATAAATTAAATCTAGAAGCATAATTATTTCTGCATATTCTATCTAGTCCTTATCCATATGTAACATTTATGGCTACAAGCTTAAATAATGTTAAATGAAAATGGTAAAATACAAAAGCATCTCAATACATTTTTGCACTTCCACATGGCCTTCATAATTCTTATTTTTCAAACTAAAGTACAGTTGAATTGCAATGTTAATTTTTATATACAGTAAAGTGACTCAGTTTTACATATATATATATTCTTTTTTATATTCTTTTCCATTATGCTTTATCTCAGGATATTGAATATAGCTCCCTGAACTATACAGTTGGGTCTTGTTGCTTATCCATTCTATACGTAATGGTTTGTACCTGCTAATACCAAACTCCCAGTCCTTCCCTCCCCACTCCTCTCCCACTTGGCAACCACAGGTCTGTTCTCTGTGTCTGTGAGTCTGTTTCTATTTCACAGGTAAGCTCATTTGTATCATATTTTAGATCCCACATTTAAGTAGTACTGTAGGGTACTTCTCTTTCTGACTTACTTTATTTAGTATGATAATCTCTAGTTGCATCTACATTGCTGCCATAATTCTTTTTAAAGAGCATTTACTATTCTGTTAAATAGATATATGATAATTTCTACTGCTGGGGTTAGACTGCTGCCATAAACATCTTTCACTATTCTCTTGACTTTGCTATGCCCCTCTCTCACATTGTGTGAGTAATGGTTTAAAGGAGGTTATTATGAGTGAGTGAGTGAGTGATAGTCGCTCAGTCATGTTCGACTCTTTGCAACCCCATGGACTGTAGCCTGCCAGGCTCCTCTGTACATGGAATTCTCCAGGCAAGAATATTAGAATGGGTTGCCATTTCCTTCTCCAGGCGATCTTCCCGAACCAGGAATAGAACACGGGTCTCCTGCATTGCAGGGAGATTCTTTACCATCTGAGCCACCAGGGAAACCTACTATTAAGAGACATTTCTAAGTTTAAAGACAGGTCAATTAAAAAAGTATTAGCAGATACATGCTTGACTTTATCTTATAATCCATAGGCAATAAATTAGAATATGTAATGAATCCATACATCTTTTCCAAAGGAATACCCAAGACTGAAGTAGCAATAAAGTTATAAACGACAATCAACAATCAGATGAAATAAGTTAGATGAAGTTTTATCTCTCAAAGAGATGGGGACTGGGCAAGTGGTCAGAAAGGAAATATAATGTGCTTTTAACTTTGTATGAAAAATAATGTTCAGTTTCATGTTACTGAATATAGTTCTGTTTTTGCCAAATAAACCCTCTGCTGCTGCTACTAAGTCGCTTCAGTCATGTCCAACTCTGTGCAACCCCATAGACGGCAGTCCACCAGGCTCCCCCATCCCTGGGATTCTCCAGGCAAGAATACTGGAGTGGGTTGCCAGTTCCTTCCCCAATGCGTGAAAGTGAAAAGTGAAAGTGAAGGTGCTCAGTCATGTCCGACTCTCAGCCTACCAGGCTCTTTCGTCCATGAGATTTTCCGGCAAGAGTAGTGGGCCCCAAAGCAAATGAAAGTATATGAGGACTGAAGCTACACTCATTTTCACAAACTGAATCTAACTTGCCAATGATACAGAAAAAAAAAACTGGGTCCAATTAAGAGGTGACAAAATTTTTAGACTCAGACAAGCCAAATTAAATCATTAAGTTGGTGCAAAAGTAATTTAGGTTTTGCATTGTTGAACTTTGCCATTCGATATTGAAATATTCTTAAATAAATATGGTGATGTCACACATCATTTTAATGCACATTTCTTGCTAATGAATTACTACTTGCTGTTTACTTTATATGTATTTTAGACTATGGAAATAATGTTAGACAAAAAGCAAAACTCAAGAGATTTTCTTATTTGAGTTAAAAATGGGTCATAAACCCAGCAATCCCACTGCTGGGCATATACACCGAGGAAACCAGAATTGAAAGAGCCATGTGTACCCCAATGTTCATCGCTGCTTTATTTACAATAGCCAGGTCATGGAAGCAACCTAGATGCCCATCAACTGACGAATGGATAAGAAAGCTGTGGTACATATACACAATGGAATATTACTCAGCATTAAAAAAAAATTCATTTGAATCAGTTCTACTCAGATGGACGAAACTGGAGCCCATTATCCAGAGTGAAGTAAGCCAGAAGGAAAAACAACAATACAGTATATTAACGCATATATATGGAATTTATAAAGACGGTAACGAAAACCCAGCATGCGAGACAGCAAAAGGAACGCAGATGTATAGAATAGACTCGTGGACTCTGTGGATGAGGGAAAGGGTGGGATGATATGGGAGAATGGCATTGAAACATGTTAATTATCATATGTCTAATCAATTGCCAGCCCAGGATTGATGCTCGGGGCTGGTGCAAAGAGATTTCCTGGGGGGAGGGAGGAGGAAGGGGGATTCTGGAGGGGGAGCATATGTAAACCCATGGTGATATCATGTCATTGTTTGGCAAAACTAATAAAAAAAAAGAAATATTGACACCAATGGGGGGAAAAAAAAAATGGGTCATAAAGCAGCAGACACAACTCACAACATCAACAATGCATTTCGCCCAGGAACTACTAATGAACGTTCAGTGCAGTGGTGGTTCAAGAAGTTTTGCAAAGGAGATGAGAGCCTTGAAGATGAGGACAGTAGTGGCTAACCATCAGAAGTTGACAGTGACCAACTGAGAGGATAACTGAAGCTGGTCCTCTTAAAACTACACGAGAAGTTGACCAAGAACTCAACATCGACCATTTTGTGTTCATTCGGCCATTGAAGCAAATTAGAAACGTGAAAATGAAAAAGCTTGAGAAGTGGGTGCCTCATGAGCTGACCACAAATCAAAAGCATCATTTAAGTGCTGCTTCTCTTGTTGTATGCAACAACAACAAACCATTTCTCGATTGGACTGTGGTGTGACAAAAAGTGGATTTTATACAACTGGCCATAACCAGCTCAGTGGCTGAACCAGAAAGAAGCTCCAAAGCACTTCCCAAAACCAAACCTGCACCAGAAAAGGGGTCATGGCCACTGTTTGGTGGTCTGCTGCGAGCCTGGTCCACTACAGCTTTCTGAATCCCAGGAAAACCATTACCTCTGAGAAATGCTCAGCAAATCGATGAGATGCACAGAAAACTGCAATGACTGCAGCCGGCATAGGTCAACAGAAAGGGCCCAATTCTTCTTTACAACACCTGACTGCACATAGCACAACCAACGTCTGAAAAATTGAATGAAATGGGCTACAAAGTTTTGCCTCATCTGCCATATTCACTCATCCTCTAGCCGACTATCACTTCTTCAAGCATCTCAACAACATTTTGCTGGGGAAATGCTTCCACAACCAGGAGGATGAAGAAAATGCTTTCCAAGAGTTCACTGAATTCTGAAGCATGGATTTTTATACTACAGGAATAAACAAACTTATTTCTTGTTGACAAAATTGCATTGACTGTAATGGTTCCTATTTTGATTAATAAAGATTCAGGGTCTGAAACCGTCATTACTTTTGCACCAACCTAATAGATCAGGGATGGGACTTCCCTGGTGGTCCAGTGGTTAAGGCTCCAGGCTTCCAACGCAAGGGGTGCAGGTTCAGTCCCTGGCTGGGGAACTAAGATTCCACATGCCGCATGGTACAGCCAAAAGAAACCTTTTTTTAATGAATCAGGGCACAATGGTGGGAAACGATACAGAAGAAAAGGTATGTATTTATGCCTGCTGCAGAATAAAAGATGGCAGGAAAGATTATATCTGTGGTTTATGAAATAGAATAATCTACTCAAGACCTAAAAACTCTGAAGATGAAGGACGGTAAGGTGCTAGGCAGTACTACGTGGCAGAGGCCTCCGAGGGGCACAGGTCTGAAAGCATCACCCACTGCTCAGGACTTTGTTAAGGATAATTCCCTGGCAGAGAGAAAAGTTAAGAGAAAGGTAAAGTCTTCCCTAACAGGCAGACTTCAAAGACCTACAAAATTCCAAACCACACCATACCAGCAGCAACCAGAGTATGGAACTGAAACCAAACAAACAAAAAATAAAGGCTTGGAAGATCTAGGGGGAAAAAACACTGAGAGAAAAAAAGACAGGCCATGAATCATCTCATAAATGTGACATCCATCCTGATCAGGAGGTAGCAGCATGTGAGGTGCTGAGCAGAGCTTACCAAAGAATTAAGATTCTGCATCGCTATGCCAGAAAAGCAGAAGTTCACGGGCAAATGGAAAGCAAAACATTTTAAATACATCAACATGGATCCTAAGGAGGAGAGAAGGAAATGTTAGGGAAGATTCTAAAAGAGAGGGACTCTACCACCAATTTGCACTTTTAGCAAGAAGTGTTGCAGATGCCCATCTCAACAACAGGCAGCAAAATACATTGGCAGATTTTCTGCCCCCAAAGATATGAAAAGTAAATCTTCTCTTTTTTTAAAGTCTTCGTTGAACTTCTTAACCATATCGCTTGTTTCATGTTTTGGGTTTTTGGCTGTGAGGTATATGGAACCGTAGCTCCCTGACCAGGGATTGAACCCGCATTGGAAGGCAAAGTCCTAACCACTGGACTGCCAGGGAAGTCCTAACCACTGAACCGCCAGGGAAGTCCAAAGTATATCTTCTTGACTGAAAATTTCTACCAATTCAGCTAAGTTTCAGGACATGAATGCCAAATCAATTAATATGGATCAACTGGCTTCTGAAGAAACAAAAAATAAGATTTGCTTTTGTCCCTTTCAGTTTCTCAGTCTTTTCCTGGGAAAGTAGATCACATGATGGATAAAGCTGGATCAATCCCACACTGAAGATGCTGAAGGAATGATGCCAGGTTCAATGGAAAACAATCTAAACCACGGTGGCTAAACCAGTGGAGCCCATCCATGCAGCTGAGTGAAACTTCCTTGGCTGGGACAAAACAGAGCTAGGAAATTGGAGAGGAGAGATTTCTGGCCTTTAATTATTCCAAGAAAGAGATTTCAGTTTGGCTCTTTAAATTCTCTGTGGCAACAACAGGAGAAGAAATAAACTTGTGAGATGCCAGCTACTCTGCAAGAGCCCCAATCTGGAAAGTGGAGATCTTCACATTTTGACACTCAGGTGCATACTTTCAGACTATGCTGTCACTAATACACAACATGTAACTTCTTCTGGTGAACCAGATCAGACAACATAACTAGAATTCAAGATGGGAAGTTAAAAAGGAGGTGAATTCTGGGCTTACATAGTATGGCCTTGAGTATCTATAATTAATGTCCATCTGGACCCATTTCAGAGGTTTCTTGGGACAACACTAGACAACAGTTGAACTTCAGAATTAGAGGACAGAAACTAAGACTGAGAAAGGGCTCAGACAAAGGCGGTAGCAGTCCTCCCCTAAATTCTGATGATCTCGGTCTCCAAAAAGGCTAAACTCACTCTCAGTTGACAGAACCAATGGGTCAATGGAAAGAACTAAAACTGGATCAATATAGAAAAAGGAAAAGCTCTATTCTTCTAGCCTCACCACCTTATCCCTCAATTCCTCCCTAAAAATAAATGGCTAAACTAATTAGGTTAAGTCCTAATTGGCCCTAATTGGTCACTTTTCCTAGTAGGTAGAAGTCATTTTAGATAAAGGTCCCGCATTTGAATATGGCTTCCTCTCCTTCCTTCATATTTTGGGCGCTATCAGTAAAAAGAAGAAGAAAAAAGACACCCAGTAATTTTGCATTCTCTCTTCTCTTCTCTCAGGGGCATTCACATTACTTTGGGAAAGGCTGCAAGCCAGGGGTAAGATTTTGAATTTAAAGGAAGAGATCCCACTTGAGTCAAAGCTTTGCGCTCCAGTCCAGAAGAACATAGCACTCTGCATTAGGGGTTATAGGCATGAGACTTGCTAATAAAGCATTACCTTGTTCCCCAATATCCTCTGCAAACACATAGAGTCTCTGGAATATTATAAGGAGAGAATGGTAATGGTTTGGACAGGATTTAGACACAGCTAGGTTCCATGCTACAGTATCATCAAAGTCTTAGTTCAATTCCCGATACTTGCCTTCTAGGAGATTATGAATTAATTGGGGGAAAAGAAAAAACACTAAGATCTGAAGTTTTACAAGAAGAGGACCAAAGGAATGTTTTAGGAATTCAGAGGAAGAAAAATGTACATTTCTGATTACTTGGCATAGTCAGGAAATTGGCTTTGTGAAGTAGATGAGATTTAAGCACAAAAATTTCAAAAGACAAAGAAGGGATCGTTTCAGCAAGGGTCAGTGGTGGAGGAGTGGGCACTGGAGGAGCTTCAGGAATGGGGAGAGAAAAGGTGAAGAGGCAAAAAGGAAATTAAGGTAAGGAAATGGAAGCAAACTCTTTTGGCTGGATTAGGGAGTTTACATAGACGTATATAAAGAAGATGGAGCCAAAACAAGTCTGTTAACATCAGAATGCAAATTATCTTGAAAGCCAATAGGTAATCTGAACTTTACTCAATAAATATAAAAAAGTCATCAAGTGATGGGTTACATGAAGACAAGTGGATGGGATCTGGGAAATAGATGCATATGTTATGGTCAAGGTCTTAACTTTACCTGGATGGGAGATTGGTTATATTAAAAATAATTTTTAACAATTATTCAATTACTCATCAGATGGTTTTAAGCTGTGCTTCTGTAGGAACAAATACTTATTTCTGGCTATACTCTGAAGACTTAGAGAGTAAAAATATCATAAGAAAGTTAAAAATTAAAATGATAGTTATACCGATACTTCACCAATATTCAATAATTATCTCAGAATGAAGGCACTACCTCCAAATTTTTCCACTGCCTTCTCCACAGCACTGCTGATTTGCTCTTCATCTCTTACATCAACAATACATGGCAAGGCCTTTCCTCCAGCTGCTTTGACTACAAAGGATAAATAGAGATGCATTCAAATACTAAAACTTTCATCAGTACCAAACCTCTGACATGAGTCAAAAGGAAAAAGTACCCCATTTTCAGAAAATCAATTTAAATAACTATGTCTTCCAACTACTAGCAACTCTGTCTTACTGTAGGAATTCACAGCCACCTACAGACTAGCCAGGTAAACTCTATTTTAAAAACAAACAAAAAAGAGGGCAATTTGTAAAAATGCTATTAAAAAGAAATAAGGGGGGAAGGTAATTTAAAAGATGTTTACTATGGAAAATTTCTAAAAATGTATAAAAATAAAAAGAATAATGAACAATTCAATGATTGATAATGTTTTGCAGTAAATTTATTTACCACCAATTCTGTTTCTATTTTTGCTGGTATATTTCAAAACAAATCCCAGGCATCATTTCATTCATAATTGCTTCATATGTATTCCCTTAATGTAGCCACAGTACTATTAACATAACTAACAAAACTAGCATATCAGCTGAAGCTGAATTTTTAAGCCCTCACTCCTGGCACAGTGCCTTGAATACAAGCACTTAATAACTATTTGTGTTCCCTGGGTTCAGTAACAACCTAGACAGGTAGGATGGGGTGAGAGATGGGAGAGAGGTTCAAGAGGGAGGGCACATATGTATATCTATGGCTGATTCATGATGATGTACGGGAGAAACCAACAGTATTGTAAAACAATTATCCTTCAATTAAAAGTAAATAAATTTTTTAAACAACCACTTGTGACCTGAAAGTATTAAAATTATGACTTGCAAATTATGCAGCGAACAGGTAACATGGAGCAGTTTTTCATTCCCACCATCCATCTCTTAAATTCTTTCCTCTCCTTCCACTCTTCTGCTCTTTGCTCCCATCCAAGAATCACTGGCCTCATGGGATATGATTTTTAACAGGAATCACTCCCATGACTTAAAAATGCTAGGGAGAAAAATGATCCCCAAACACAACTCTAAGGTGACAAAATATTTCTTTAACGAGATAAAATTATTTTTAGGGAAGACTTCAGATAGACATAATTAAACTTTCCAGCAAATTCTCTATTTGTTGAAACATACTTTCTTCAGCAGCAGTATAGATGGTGCCTGGAAGTTTGGGGTGTGCCTGGGCGGTCTTCGCAGCAATGACTACGTTTGCTCCATCCTTGGCCGCTTTCAAAGCAATTGCTTTGCCAATGCCACGGCTTGCACCTGTGATGAAGATGGTACATCCTGCCAACTTCCTACAACAGAACAAATGTGACCTTATTAGAAACCTCAAAGTTTTTATTTATTTATATCAGTACCAAAAACTCATGCATATATTCACAAAACATGTTTCCTCTTCTATCAAACTTTCTCTAAACCCTCTTCCTTCCCCATCTGGTACCTGATTACTCCCATAGTATAATGATCTATAAATTATTATAACTGCAGTGGCCAGATTTGCTATGATTTTTGCAAACAAAATCTGCTCAAATGAGTAAATCTTAAAGAGAAATGAGGAATTAATGAACTACATGAACATATATATCTTTACCCCACGGAAAAAGTGTTAAAGTTTATTTTTGAAAAAATTTTTAAAAGACCTTACTTTCAAATGGTGGGATTATGAATAAGTTTTATCATAGTCTTTATATTCTTCAGGATTTTTCAGTTTTCTGCAATTAATACATACCATTTAAAAGGAATTGTGTAAAAGTTAATGATTATTTAATAGATGTTCATCATTGCTTATAATAGCTAGAGTGGAAACAACTTAAATGTCCATCAACTGATGAATGGATAAAGTAAAATGTGTTATATATAACTGATCACATGGACCACAGCCTTGTCTACCTCAATGAAACTATGAGCCATGTTGTGTAGGGCCACCCAAGACAGACAGGTCACAGTGGAGAAGACGTACTGACAAAACGTGGTCCACTGGAGAAGGGAATGGCAAACCACTTCAGCACTCTTGCTTTGAGAACCCCATGAACAGTATGAAAAGGCAAAAAGATATGACACTGAAAGATGAACTCCCCAGGTCAGTAGGTACCCAATATGCTACTGGAGAAGAGTAGAGAAATAACTCCAGAGAGAATGAAGAGACAGAGCTGAAGTAAAAATGATGCCCAGTGTGGATGTGACTGGTGATGGAAGTAAAGTCCAATGCTGTAAAGTGCAATATTGCATAGGAACCTGGAATGTTAACTCTATGAATCAAGGTAAATTGGAAGTGGTCAAATAGGGGATGGCAAGAATGAACATGGACATTTTAGGAATTAGTGAACTAAAATGGACTGGAATGGGTGAATTTAACTCAGATGACCATTATATCTACTACTGTGGGCAGGAATCCCTTAGAAGAAATGGAGTAGCCATCATAGTCAACAGAGGAGTCTGAAATGCAGTACTTGGGTGCAATCTCAAAAATGACAGAATGATCTCTGTTCATTTGCAAGGCAAACCATTCAATATCACAGTAATTCAAGTCTATGCCCCGACCAGGAATGCTGAAGAAGCTGAAGTTGAATGGTTCCATGAAGACCTACAAGACCTTCTAGAACTAACACCCCAAAAAAAGTCCTTTTCATTATAGGGGACTGGAATGCAAAAGTAGGAAGTCAGATATCTGGAGTAACAGGCAAATTTGGCCTTGGAGTACAAAATGAAGTAGGGCAAAAGCTAACAGAGTTTTGCCAAGAGAATGCGCTGGTCATAGCAAACATTCCCTTCAACAACACAAGAGAAGACTCTACACATGGACATCACCAGATGGTCAACACTGAAATCAGATTGATTATATTCTTTGCAGCCAAAGATGGAGAAACTCTATATAGTCAGCAAAAACAAGACCAGGAGCTGACTGTGGCTCAGATCATGAACTCATTGCCAAATTCAGACTTAAATTGAAGAAAGTAGGGAAAACCACTAGACCAATCAGGTATGACCTAAATCAAATTCCTTAAGATTATACAGTGTAAGTAACAAATAGATTCAAGGGATTAGATCTGATAGATAGAGTACCTGAAGAACTATGGACAGAGGTTCATGACACTGTACAGGAGGCAGGGATCAAGACCATCCCCAAGAAAAAGAAATGCAAAAAGGCAAAATGGTTGTCTGAGGAGGCCTTAGAAATAGCTGAGAAAAGAAGAGAAGCTAAAGGCAAAGGAGAAAAGGAAAGATATACCCATTTGAATGCAGAGTTCCAAAGAACAGCAAGGAGAGATAAGAAAGCCTTCCTCAGTGATCAATGCAAAGAAATAGAGGAAAACGGTAGAATGGGAAAGACTAGAGATCTCTTCAAGAAAATTAGAGATACCAAGGGAACATTTCATGCAAAGATGGGCTCAATAAAGGACAGAAATGGTGTGGACCTAACAGAAGCAGAAGATATTAAGAAGAGGTGGCAACAATACACAGAAGAACTATACAAAAAAGATCTTAATGATCCAGATAACCACGATGGTGTGATCACTCACCTAGAGCCAGACATCCTGGAATGAGAAGTCAAGTGGGCCTTAGGAAGCATCACTACAAACAAAGCTAGGGGAGGTGATGGAATTCCAGTTGAGCTATTTCAAATCCTAAAAGATGATGCTGTGAAAGTGCTCCATTCAATATGCCAGCAAATTTGGAAAATTCAGCAGTGGCCACAGGACTGGAAAAGGTCAGTTTTCATTCCAATCCCAAAGAAAGGCAATGCCAAAGAATGTTCAAACTACTGCACAACTGCATTCATCTCACATGCTAGCAAAGTAATGCTCAAAATTCCCCAAGCCAGGCTCCAACAGTATGTGAACCGTGAACTTCTAGATGTTCAAGCTGGATTTAGAAAAGGCAGAGGAGCAAGAGATCAAATTGCTAACATCCACTGGATCATCGAAAAAGGAGAAGAGTTCCAGAAAAACATCTCTTTCTGCTTTATTGACTACATCAAAGCCTTCGTCTGTGTGGATCACAACAGACTGTGGAAAATTCTTAAAAGAGATGGCAATATCAGACCACCTTACTTGCCTCCTAAGAAATCTGTATGCAGGTCAAGAAGCAATAGTTAGAACTAGACATGGAACAACAGACAGGTTCCAAATCAGGAAAGGAGTACGTCAAGGCTGTACACTGTCATCCTGCTTATTTAACTTATATGCAGAGTACATCATGCAAAATGCCGGGCTGGGTGAAGGACAAGCTGGAATCAAGACTGCTGGGAGAAATATCAATAACCTCAGATATGCCGATGATACCACTCTTATGGCACAAAGTGAAGAACTAAAGAGCCCCTTGATGAAAGTGAAAGAGAAGAGTGAAAAAGTTAGCTTAAAACTCAACATTCAGAAAACTAAGATCAGAGCTTCCAGTCCCATCACTCCGTGGAAGATAGATGGGGAAACAATGGAAACAGTGATAGACTTCATTTTTTTGGGCTCCAAAATCACTGATGGTAACTGCAGCCATGAAATTAAAAGATGCTTGCTCCTTGGAAGAAAAACTATGACCAACTTAGACAGCATATTAAAAAGCAGCCAACAGAGGATCTTCTGCTAACGAAGGTCCGTCTAGTCAAAGCTATGGTTTTTCCAGTAGTCATGTGTGTTTGTGAGAGCTGGATTATAAAGAAAGCTGAGTGCCAAAAAATTGATGCTTTTGAACAGTGGTGCTGGAGAATACTCTTGAGAATCCTTTGGACTGCAAGGGGATCAAACCAGTCAATCCTAAAGGAAATCAATTCTGAATATTCATTGAAAGGACTGATGCTGAAGCTGAAACTCTAATACTTTGGCCACCTGATGCAAAGAACTGACTCACTGGAAAAGACCCGGATGCTGGGAAAGATTGAAGGCAGAAGGGGGTGACAGAGAATGAGATGGCTGGATGGCATCATTGACCCAATGAGTCTGAGCAAGTTCTGCGAGTTGGTGATGCACAGTGAAGCTTGGAGTGCTGCAGTCCATGGGGTCGCAAAGAGTCAAACACGACTGAATGACTGAACTCAACTGAACTGAAAATGTGTTACATCTCAATACAGATAAAGGGATATATTCAGCAATAAAAGGGAATGAAGTATTGATCTGTGCCAAATGGATGAACTTTGAAAACATGCTCAGTGAAAGAAGCCAGTCACAAAGGCTTTCAGATTGTATGATTCCATTTATATAAATGTCCAGAAGAGGCAAACTGCTGGGAGCCATCAGGATGCCCCCTTGCTCGGATGACAAGGTCACGAGACTAAGAAAGAAATTGCAAAGCTGACTTTCTTTATCGGGGCATCCTGGGCAAGCCCCACCCTGGTATTTTTCTTGGGAGTTCTGTCCATGCTCGGAAAATTGGCTCATCTCAGTAGGTCAGTCCCAGTTGGAAAGAATTCATCCTGAGATAATCCCCCCAGACCTTATCGACCAGAGGATCCGACCAGAGGATCCGGGAAGGTGGATCACCTTCTCCGGGGGCTAAGGAGGAATGAAAAGAACATTTAAATAATTACTACTCCTCCTACTAATTACTGGGGAGTTTACCAAGAGTTCTCTGGGGGTCATGGCAAGGCCACCACCAGAAAGGCTCGTACTTGGGTCACATTTCCACCTCTCACTCCCCTGACCACTCCACGGAGGAGGCTCTCTTCCTTGAAGAAATCAGGCTGGGTTGGGACTTAGGAATGCTCATAACTGTGGCCAGCATAGTTGGAGATATTGATTGCCTTAGGATGATGTAGACATAGGAATTCATTATAGTAGTTATAAGGTTAATAGGGTTTTATTGCTAAAGCAGTGCTGCTAGGCTGTCTTAGTCCTCTTTTCCTCTTTCTAAACTGTCTCTTTGTCCTCTTTCCTCTTTCTTCGTAAGAAATGAAGTAGGTTACTAGAATATAACAGTTTCAAGCTTAAGCCCTTCCCTCTAGTTTCTACATAGTTGTACCTGATAAAAGAAATGTAACCTTTCTACTTAGGTTGATGTACTTACCATGATTGAATGAAGTATACTGAAGACATTCAAATGGTAAACATACTATTGTTAAATCTAACTGCATAAAAATCTGACTTCTGCAAAGGGAATGTTTCATGATAGATTGGGGAATGAGCTCAATTATAAGGTTGCTATGGAAGGTAGAAAACAAAAAATTGTATAGAATGATAGGTGATGTAATCATGTAATGGGGATGTCTTTTGGCTATAAAACTGTAAACCAACAACAATAAACTGAGAGACTGCTCCATCACCACACATCGACTCAAGCTCATTTCTTCACCGACGCCACTCATCCCTCAAGACCCCCGGACCCCGCTGGGGCCGGACCCTGGCAGCAAACCTATAGACACCCAAGGACTAATGGCTGCTTAGGACTGGGGGTGAGAAGAAGGGGTATGGGGTTTCTTTCTTGGATGACGAAATATATTTTAAAGTTGATTAAAGTTGACTGTGGTGTGTATACAACTCTGTGACTAGACCATTTAATTCTATACTTTGAATGGGTAAATTGTGTGGTACGTGAATTACATTTCAATAATGCTGTTAAACAAGCAAACATAGAAAGCTGGCAGAGAACTCAGGGTGTTGTGCAAAAGATTCTCTGATCCAAATGTGAGCAAAGTTCTCTGTGCCCATTCATTTTTTTAATAATATATCCAACAGCCTTAACTTTTTAACTTTCTACTTATTCAGATGTTAGATGAGAAGAAAATCTGTACTAAGTCAGAGGGGGAAACTCACTTTCTTGCTTACTTTCTAAAGGCATATAAAGTTTAAGGAGAAGGCTGAACAGAGGGCAGCAAAGTGACAATGACAAACAGAACAGATGGCAGCAACCACAGACAAGGGTAACAGATAAGCAGGCTTGTTAACAAAAGAATGTAAGGCTCTTGCCAAGATTAGAAAGACTACACTTTGGAAGCAAGTTCAGAGGTAGAAGTGGGAGAAGGGCTTCAAAGTAAGAAATAAATGGTTTAATGGAAAGTGAGCAAGAAGTGGCAACTATTTTTAGTAAAAAAAAAAAAATCACAAAATACAAAAGAAAATATGAATAATGTGTAAAGCTTAAAGATCAAAATAAAATGCATACCAAGAAATGGAATATTATCAATACCCTAGAAGCCACCTGTCTACTACTCTGTATCCTTCTTCTTCCTCCCGACCCACAAAGTAACAACTACTTTAAATATTATTACTAATTTCCTTGCTTTTTTTTTTTTATTATTCCTAATACCTACTTATCTATGTCTAAGCCAGGGGCCAAATCCAACCCTCCATCTGTTTGTATACAGTGTGGGAGCTAGGAACAGTTTTCACAGATTAACATATATGTGTATGAACACATCTGATCAATTTTGAACCCTAATTCAGCAAACACTATTTCCCTATTACAAATTGAACTGTATTCACCAAAATACAATTGCACCTCCCTGTCATAGACTGAATTTCATCTACCAAAGTGTTAGGATATTTTGAAGTCCTAACCTCCAGCATCCCCAAATGAGACCTTATTTGGAAACAGGGTTGCTGCAGATGTAATTAGTTACAGTGAGGTCATACAGGAGTAGGGCAGATCCTTAATCCAGTATGACTGTGCCTTTACAAGAGGAGGAAAGACCACATAAAGACTGACACACAGAGAGGACACCATGTGATGACAGAGGTGGAGAGTGGAGTAAAGCAGCTACCAACTAAGAAGGCCAAGGACTGCCAACGATCACCAGAAGCTAGGGACAGGCAAGTAAGGGTTCTACTTATAATTTCAGAGGGAACACTAACATTGCTAGGGCACTGCTAACACCTCGACTTCAGACTTCAAGTCTTCAGAACTTAAAAAAATAAATTTCCATTTGAAGCCACTCAATTGGTGGTATTTTGATATGGCAGCCCTAGGAAATAAATACATTCTTTCTTCTCCTCGAAAAAGAATTTCATTCTTGTTGTTGCTGTTTGTTGTCTTAGTTGCTAAGTCATGTCTGATTCTTTCATGTCCCCATAGACTGTAGCGCACCAGACTCCTCAGTCCATGGGGTTTTCCAGGCAAGAATACTGAAGTGGGTTGCCATTTTCTACTCTAGGGGATCTTCCCAACTCAGGGATGGAACCTACATCTCCTGCACTGGCAGGCAGATTCTTTACCAGGGAGGAATCAAGGGAGCCACCTGGGAAGCCCAAGAATCCTGGAGTGGGTAGCTTATTCCTTCTCCAGGGTGTCTTCCTGACTCAGAAATTGAACCAGGGTCTCCCGCATTGCAGGTGGCGATTCTTTACCAGCTGGGCTACCAGGGAAGCCCTATATACAGTATATGTCATTCTATAGTTTGCTTCTTTCACAAAACATGGTTTGGAGACTTACCCATACTGGTGTAAACAGTTACACTTACTTTAATTAATATACAATATTTTGCATATGAAAGTCCATAAAGTCCATGGAGTTGCAAAGAGTCGCACACGACCGAGTGACTGAAGTCAACCGAACTGATACTATAAGGTATTTATTCACTCTACTGTTTATGGACCTTGAGGAGAGTTTCCAGGTTTGTTTTTTTTTTTAATTATGAACAATGGTGCTAAAAGAATCTTGTACGCTTTTTCCAGTCACATGTACAAGAGTTTCTCCAGGACATATACCGACCCATGAACTAACTACATTTTCCCCCATAAGGACAACCAACAGTGCCAGTCTGAAAAGGCCATCTTTCCCACAGATCTTGAATGCCAGCTTTGTCATAGACTGAGTCTCCAGAAATATACAGATCTATTTCTAGGCTCTCTCTTCTGTTTAATTTGGTTAAATGGATTGCACTGTCTTAATCATATCAGCTTTCTTGGCTATACTTGGATCTTTGCTTTTCCACATATTAGAAATCAGCTTATTTAATTGCACAAGCATAGTCACTTGGGATTTTGATAGAATTCAATGGACAGAGGGGCCTGGCAGGCTACAGTCCGTGGCGTCGCAAAGAGTCAGACACGACTGAGCGACTGAGCACACAGCACAGCAATGTGGGAAGAACCACCATCTTCAAGGCATTGAGTGCTCCAGTCCGTGAACGTGTTATTACCCTCTATTTCACACCTGGAACCACAGGATGTCCCTCTGTAATCAAAGGCAATATTCTGACCATCTAGTCATGGTGTTTTCAGATTTTCCCATTATATAATTACCCTAGTTTCCCTTGCAATCAGTGAAAAGTTACTTAAAGACCACTTTTTAATTATTATAGAATTTTCAAATATTTTCAAAAATACAGAAAATACTGTAATAAGTATCCATGTTTATTTAACAATTCAACAATCACAATTTTGAAAATAATTATCAGAAAGCAAACCTCAGAAGTCATTTAATTTCACCTACAAATGATTCAGTACGCACCTCTAACTTTTATATAACAATGTCATTATCACAACTAAGAAAAGTAAGAGTAATTCTTCAAAATCAACTAGTACCTATCCTTATGCAAAGTTTTACAACTATCTCAAAAATATCTTTTTACAGTTGATCTGATCAAATCAGGATCCTGTAAGGACTTCACATTGCATTAATTTGTTACAGACACACCTTGAGAGATTTCAGGTTCAATTCCAGACCACCACAATAAAGTGAATACTGAAATGAAGTGAGTCACACAAACTTTTTGGTTTCTCAGTATATAAAACAGTTACGTTTACACTCTGGTCTTTTAAGTATGCTATAGTACTATGTCTAAAAAAATGTACACATTTTAATTTAAAACTATTTTATTGCTAAAAAATGCTAACCACCATCTGACAAAGCAGGGTTCCCACAAACTTTCAGTTTGTAAAACACAAAGTATCTGCAAAGAGCAATAAAGGTACAGCACAAATAAAATGAGGTATGCCTGTACATCTTATAAGTCTTTTATAATCTGTAACAGATTTTGGGTTTTTTTATGCCATTTATTTGCTGAAGAATATAGATCTGTAGAACAACCCATGTTCTGGATTTTGAACTTCTCATTTTTATAGCCATTGTGCTGTACTTGCTGACTTTTACTTGTGTGCCTGAGTGCATGCTAAGTTGCTTCAGTCGTGTCCTACTAAACTTGCAACCCTATGGACTGTAGCCCACAAGGCTCCTCTGTCCATGTGCTTCTCCAGGCAAGAACACCTGGAGTGGGTTGCCTACCCTCCTCCAGGGGATCTTCCTGACTCAGGGATGGAACCGGCATCGCTTACGTCAGCACTGGCAGGCGAGTTCTTTACCACTAGCACCACCTGGGAAGCCCTTTGCTTGTATACAGAAATCTAATTTTTCTCATTGACTTTTGTATCCTGAAAATGTATCAGACTCTTGTTAAATCTAGTGATTTAGCCATATATTATTTTGGTTTTCCAGTTAGATAATCATATCATCTGCAAATAATGACAGCATCATTTCTTTCATTTCAAGCCAAATATTCTTTCTTTCTTTCTCCTGCCTTATTTCCAAAGAAAGAAAAAAAATGTTTCCAGATGGAAGGTCTGAGGTGCATGAAGGAATAAAAGCCAAAGATATTAGTAAATTAAGTACATAAATCTAAAAAAGTTTTCATACTGCTAATTAGTAATAATATAAATGATATAATAAATAATAACATTTGGAGGTTAAAACAGAATTAAAATATATTGTTACAATGACTGAATGTAACTGAATGACTGAAGTTCAACTTTTCTAGGTCCTTGTATTGTTTGGGGGAATGATAAAATTTTATTTACTTCAGACACTGGTAAGTTATATACACCTTTAAACTATCTATGTTAAACACGAAAAATACAAATTCCAGGTCTTAACAGTTTTTGTGACAAGAATGGGATTTTAACAAAGACATGGCTTTCTAACAGAAAAAGGACAAGAACTCCCTAAGACAGGTTACAAAGTGAAAGTCGCTCAGTCGTGTCCAACTCTTTGGTACCCTGAGAACTATACAGTCCGTGGAATTCTCCAGGCCAGAATACTGGAGTGGGTAGCCTTTCCCTTCCCTTCCCAACCCAGGGACTGAACCCAGGGCTCCCACATTGCAGGCAGATTCTTTACCAGCTGAGCTACAATGGAAGCCCAAGTATACTGGAGTGGGTAGCCTATCCTTTCTCCAGCAGATCTTCCTGACCCAGGAATTGAACCAGGATCTCCTGCATTGTAGGTGGATTCTTTACCAACTGAGCTATCAAGGAAAGACAGGTTAGAGAAGAGAAAAAGACCCCAGGAACACACTCTCACTCATGGCAGAGGGGAGGGTAAGAATCATTGGTTCTTCTGCTAAAGAATCAGACCAATAAGAGGTGGTATATTAATATTTATTAATTTTTATTAATATTTATTAATACTATAAGATGCAACAGTATTCAAATTACTACCCTAATACGACTATCAATAATAAATCTACCAAGTAAAGTTCAAAATTTCTTTGTACTCTCTTGTCCTTAGAGCAGATGTCTCTAAAGGTATATAAATTACTATGTGAAAATGATTTGAATTATTTTTCTATGTATATTTATGTGAAAAGCTTGACATATACTTAAGGTCCTCTGTTAATGGTGGCAGTCCACTTTAGTTTATCACTTTCCCCTCATCTTTGATGAGGGATGCTATAAAACATATACTTGATTTAAAAGTCAAATCTGGAAATTCCCTGGTGGTCCAGTGCTTAGGACTCCTGTGCTTTCACTGCCAAGGGCCTAGGTTTGATCCCTGGTCAGGGGAACTAAGATTCCACAAGCTGCATTGTGTGGCCAACAAAAAAGTCAAAACCTTATAAACGTGTATATTTACAGAAGTTCAATCCTTTGCCTATAGATTCCTTAATTTCCACTTACCCTTATTATATTTCTTTTTTTAAAAATATGCAGACACACACACATATATAAAACATAGCCTCTGTGTGTGTGCATAATTTTCCCTTCCTTTTTATACAAAAGGTAGTATACATAGTGTTAAAGTAATCTTTAAATGTAAGTATTTGGATGAAAATGTCCCAATTATTGCTTTAAAAAGCCCTATCCATGGTAGATGCAAACTATTACATATAGGAAGGATAAACAACAAGGTCCTACTGTGTAGCACAGAGAATCGTATTCAATATCCTGTGATGAACCATAACGGAAAAGAATATGAAAAAGAATGTTCATATCCTTTTCCATCATGGTTTTGAGAGTCAATTCCTAGGCAGGTTGATAAGAAGTCCGGGGGTCCCCAAGGAGAGAGGGGTCTGGGGTTCCTGAGGAGGAGGAAAGGAAAAACTTTTTTTTTTTCTTTCTCTACATTTCTTATTCTTAGCCACATAAAACGTTTTTTTTTCTTTAAACTAGGAACTGATGATTACTCAACAAACAACTCAGTTTCAACTCTGCACTAGGGATTATATAACAATGTATCCTGCTTGAGGACAGTTTCTCCTTCCTGAAAACCTTCTGATTAATCCTGATATTCTAGAATGTATATTAGGGGAGTGGGTCTGGTAGGATCTTTCTATTGTTAAGTTCTAATCCTGTTATCCTAAAATGTAAATTGTGGGAGTGTGTCTGGTAAAAATTTTACAACCTTGAGACATTCTTTTGATTTACTGGAATAACTAATTTAAAAAGTATATAACTCCCTTGCTAACACTAGCAAAGGGAGGCATTCTCCATCCCCCTTCTGATGTCTATGTCAGAAGCTTTCTCAGCCCCTTTTTATACTTTAATAAAACTCTGCTACACAAAAGCTCTTGAGTGATCAAGCCTGGTCCCTGGTCCCAAAGCTAAATCATCTTCGGAGATCACAAATCCAACATCGTTCACCATAAACTATCAGTTTATATATATATATATATATATATATATGTTTGTGGGTTTCCCTAGTGGCTCAGACGCTAAAGAATCTGTCTTCAATGCAGGATACTTGGGTTCAAACCCTGGGTCGGGAAGATGGGGAAGATCCCCTGGAGAAGGGAATGGTTACTGAATACACTCCAGTATTCTTGCCGGGAGAATTCCATGGACAGAGGAGCCTGGTAGGCTACAGTCCATGGAGTTGCAAAGAATCGGACACAACTGAGCAGCTAATACACGTGTGTTAGTGTGTGTAACTGAAATTGTTCAGTCATGTGCGACTCTTTGCGACCCCCATGGGCTGTAGCCCACCAGGTTCCTTCATCCATGGGATTTTCCAGGCAAGAATACTGGAGCGGGTTGCCATTTCCTTCTCCAGGAGATCTTCCAGACCCAGGGAATGAACCCTGGTCTCCCACATTATAGGCAGATGCTTTACCATCTGAGCCACCAGGGAAGCTCTGTGTACATATATATGTATAATTGAATCAATTTGCCATATAGCAGGAATACAACACTGTAAATTAGCTATACTTTAATAAAATAAATTTAAGAAAAAAAATAAAGCTCTACTCCTTTGCCTTTGGCCCACTTGGATTGATTCCCAGGAGGATAAAGGGCATTTTCACCACTCAAGGTCTCAGGCACTGGCAGAAACAAGGGCAAAGTCCGCTTTCCTCTTAACCTGAAAACCACTGTGTCTATACCTCCATTTCTAAAGCATCAGAACCGGAGTATAGAAGATGAGAAAGCAAAAAGATTCCAATTCCTCATTACTTCTGATAGATGACTAAAACTTGCTAATGCAGAGTTAGCACTACAATTCACCAAAATTCCCTAGTACCTCAAAATTATGGTAAATGTGATGAATCTTTAACTATTTAAAGAAAAGCAATCACTTCAAAAAAACACTATACAAGTTAAAGTTCATTTAGAAAAATAAACATCTGAAAGTAACAAAGAAAATTCTGAAAAAAAAATCCAGATGAGGCAGGAACTAGTCTTCCAAGATACTAAAACACTTTATAAAATTATATTAATTAACATAATTTAGCACTGGTACATGAACAGATAGACCAAAGTAATAGAATAAAAAAGATCCCTATACATACAAGAATTCAGAGGTGGAATTCTAACAGAAAGAAAAAAAATAACTAGTCAGTCAATGATGCTGGAACAACTGTACAGCCAGCCATCCGAACCAAAATGAAGTGGGTTTCCTAACTCACTTCCTATGCTGAAATCTGAGTCAGGGGGAAAAAAAGCCCACAAAAATTCCAGAAGAATACTTACAAATTAATTTTTTAAAAATCTTTGTTTAAGATGGTCTTTTATAGCTTTGTCACAAAAACATAAAAGTCTTGAAAGATAACTTGATTATCAATGATAACTCTGATTCAATAAAACCACATGGTTCTGCATGATAAACAAATAGGATAATCAAACTCAAGATTCAATGAAAAAACACTGAGAAAAAATTTCTAACATATATGATATAGAACAAATCACTTTTCAGTAGAGACATCTCAGAGGTCAATCAAAAGCCTAACTGTGTAAACCACGCAAAGTAAAAGATACACAGATGGTTTTAAACCAGGATTTCTCAATTTCTACACTACTGACATTTTGGACAAGACAATTCTTTACTGTAGGGGGCTCTCCTGTGCCTTATAAGATGTTTGCCAGCGTCCCCAGACCCCCCATTAGATGCCAGTAGCACCCCACTCATTTGTGACAATAAAATGTGTTCCCAGATGTTGCCAAATGTCCTACAGGAATCAAAATTGCTCCTTAACAAGAACTGCGGCTTTAAACGTATAAAAAGATCTGCTTCCTCACTCTTTGATGCAGATTTTAACTACAGTGAGGTGTCATTGTTTTCTCTAGTTAGATTTTTATTATCAAAACAAGTATTTTTATTATCAGACATTTTGCTGTTTACCAATGTGTTGGGCTAGGACATTGCATTACTTCTTTTCAGTCTGCAGCCTCTTTGGAGGGCTTTTGGTATTAGCTATCAAACTTGAAATGCTTACACTCTTTGCTCCAGCAGCTTCACTGCCAAGAATTTATCATGTAGATACACTTAAATATGTGCAAAACAGGTGAATACAAGGATAATCAGGGCAGCAAAGATGGAGTAACAAAAAACTAGAAATGATCTGGTAGCCAATGAGTGGGGTAGGTTAAATAAATAGAACATTAAAAGGGAGAAAGATGTAAATGTACTGAAAATATCTCCCAAGACATTAAATGACAGGCAAAAATAGCAAGACCCAAAACGGGGCTTTGCTGCTATTTTGTAAAGTGAGGAGTGTGTTTGTACGTGTTTAGGATTGTGTACCCAAATATGTTTATAAATACACAGAGTATCTTTGGACACCCACAAGAGAGTAAGTAGGGGATTAAAAGTTCAGAATAAGGAAACTCACCCTTTTGAGCTGTTTAAATCTTTTGGCCACATGCCTATATGTTTCAAGCAAATTTCAGAAGGAACATGTCACTCAGTTCAAAATATCCATAGAGTACACAAACGGAAAACAGAATGGGATGGAGGGAGGGGCCAGAGCTTGCTTCTCAAGTCGAACAGTTCTAGAAACTGGTTGCACAACAGTGCAAACATACTTAACACGACTTAACTGTAACTTGAAGATGGTGACGATGGCAAACCTTATGTGTATTTTAGCACAACTCAGTATCATCTGAAAGTAAATTTAAAAAAGCCTCCCCTAAAGACACTCATCCTTTAAGGTCCACTCAGTCCAGTTCAGTCGCTCAGTCGTGTCCGACTCTTTGCGACCCCCTGAGGTGCAGCATGTCAGGCTTCCCTGTCCATCACCAACTCCCGGAGTCCACCCAAACCCATGTCCATTGAGTTGGTGATGCCATCCAGTTATCTCATCCTCTGTCGTCCCCTTCTCCTCCTGCCCCCAATCCTTCCTAACATCAGAGTCTTTTCAAATGAGTCAGTTCTTCGCATCAGGTGGGCAAAGTATCGGAGTTTCAGCTTCAACATCAGTCCTTCCAATGAACACCCATTTCCTTTCTTTGGGAAGCGTAGCTTAGTCTGCTACTAACTTGAAATCTCTTTTCAAACACCCCTTATTTTCCCCTTCCAGAATTGAGAGTTCTGGACAAGTGGGGGACTCTAAGTGCACAGGAGTTCCGGTTACCTTTCACCCAGAACTCGCGGCCTCCGGCAAGACACGCAGCGGAATCTCTAAACCCAAAGTTGGGGCCCGCCCTAGAGGCGGCGGGATACCTCACTCCGCACTCTTCATCTCTGAGCCTTTAACGACGACCACCCTGAAGCACACATCTCTGCGCTACTTTCCACGAGTTACCACGGGTTAGAGCAGCACCGCGCCCAGCGCGAACCGGCGTTCCAGATCGCTCCTGGCAGTACCATTACTCCTCCCACCGCCGGCTGAGGGCCATCCAAGCCATCCACTCCGCCGGGCCCGGTTTCCTCCCCCACGGCGCCCAATTACCCTTACCCGGTGTTGGGCAACATGATTGCCGCAGATCTAAGTCAGCGGCGACAACGGCCTCAGCGAGCGATCGCGGAGAGGCTGGTTTTCCCCCAGCATCTAGCCCCGCCCCGGGCCCGCCCCCCGAGCTCTGCGGGCGGGGCCGGGCGCTCCGAGAAGCGGGAGGAGGCTGAGTGCGCCTGCGCACGCCGAGGGCCTCGGCGGCGCGCGGCGTCGGTTTCCTTCCCTCCGCAGCCGGCCCTCCGGAAACCGGCGCTGCGCGCATGCGCGGTGAGAAACAGCTCGGCCCCGCCCCTCCTGCGGGGTCTCTGCGGTGACAATTGGTGTCCGGCCGGCGCGTCGAGAGGTACCGGGCGCGTCAGCCGCCAAGTACGCCCTTCCCCGGCCCGTGAACGCCTCCCCGCCGCCACGCAGAGTTCCTTTGCCGGGGGGTGGCCGTTTGAGATGTGCATTAGGGACCTTGAGGGCTGAGATGCGGCTTCTCGGCGGACTTTGGCTCTTGGTCCCCTCGCCGTCCACCCTGGCCCCGGGACGGCTGTCCGCCTGGCTGCCCGCGCGCCCTCGGAGGCCCGTCTTAGGAACGCTTTTCCTCGGCGGATAAACGGTCTTCTCCTAGGAGCCGGCCAGCGGCGCATTTCGATTCTCCCACTGAATCTGGACTAAAGCCAGACCAGCTACAGCTAGACAGCCCTGTGGTGAGGAGCAGCTTCTGAATCAGAGCTCTGCAGTGGTCAGTCTTGCCGAAGAACTCAGAGTTAACTCTGATTTTTCTACTCCTTGTCAATATCTCGGCGAGGAAATACCCAGACTCAGTGCTGGAATAAGGTGGATTCTGGGACTTAGTATTGCTTTTGGTAGTATACCTTGGACATAACTCAGCTACCCTAATGAGCTAGAGACTGGCATAATATTTTTAGGGAGACGTGAAGAAATTCTATTTTGAAGAGGTTCAGTTCGGTTCAGTCGCTCAGTCGTGTACGACTCTTTTTGGCCCATGGACTGCAGCACTCCAGGCTTTCCTGTCCATCACCAACTCCCAGAGCTTACTCAAACTCAGGTCCATTGAGTCGGTGATGCCATCCAACCATCTCATCCAACCATCTCATCCCCCTCTCCTCCCGCCTTCAGTCTTTCCCAGCATCAGGGTCTTTTCCAAGGAGTCAGTTCTTCGCATCAGGTGGTCTTGGAGCTTCAGCTTCAGCATCAGTCCTTCCTGTGAACATTCAGGACTGATTTCATTTAGGACTGACAGCTTTGATCTCCTTGCAGTCCAAGGGTAGAACAAGGGTGAAGAGGTAGAACAGGATAATGAGGTTGTTATGTGAGGACTAGCTGAAGAAACTAACCTGGAAATAGGATATGTACTCTCCTTTTTATCAGAATCTGTAAATATCTCTATTTACTCATTTATATCACTTGCCAGTGTCATAAGCATTTGGATTTTCCATCTATGATATGGTCCTTAGAGACTCCAGAGAATTTACTTATTCAAGAAGTATTAGCAACTATGGGTGCTAGTCAATGGAGATACAGCTGGACCAAAAAAAGGCAACGTCTCTCCCTTTGTAAGAGGAATGCAAAGTAACCAATGTGTTCTTTAGGTTGTCCAACTCTTTGCAACCCTCTGGACTGCAACCCATCAGGCTCCTCTGTCCATAGGTTTTCCAGGTGAGAATACTGGGGTGGGTTGCCATTTCCTTCTCCAGGCGATCTTCCTGACCCAGGGATCAACCCCTGTCACCTGCACTGGCAGGCAGAGTCTTTAACACTGAGCCACCAGGGAAGCCTGTGTTGTAATATCAGGTGTTCTGAAAAGAGTGATAATAGAAACTGTTAGGTGAAAAAAATACTCTCCATTCATTCAAGAAAGTGAAGACAACCTACAGGGCGAGAGAAAACATTTGCAAATCATACATCTGTTAAGGTATCCAGAATCTATAAAGAGCTCTTACAACTCCAGCAATGAAAAGATGAGCAACCTCCAATTTAAACATAAGCAAAGGATCTCAACAGACATTTCTCCAAAGAAGACATGTGCACACCCAGCAAGCACATGAAAGGAGGCCCAACAGCATTAGTTATTAGGTAAACCCACATCAAAACCACAGTGAGATTCCACTATACACCCACTAGGATATCTGTAGTAGAAGAGATGGGCCAACTTTCCTGGCAGTCCTGTGGTTATGATTCCTCACTTCCACTGCAGGAGGCATGGGTTCCATCCCTGGTGAGGGAACTAAAATCCTGCATGCCACCTGGTGCAGCCAAAAAAAAAAAAAAAAGATGGAAAATATTGTGTTAGCCAAGATATAAAGTAGTTGAAACCCTCAGACATTGCTGGTGGGAATGTGAAATAGCACAGCCACTTTGGGAAATGGTTTTGCAGTTACTCCAAAAGTTAAAACGTAGTTACCAGCTCCTGTATGTCTACATACAGAAGAGCAATTCCACTTTGGGGTATATACCCAAGAGAAAGGAAACGTGTTGAGAAAAACCACTAGAAGGCACTGGTATTTTAAAATTCTCAACTATATAATACTGTGGAATGTTAATTTGTTAGCAATGTTGTGTGTTATAATCTGATTTGGATTAAGACAAAAATAACATAAAGTTCTTTATAGGATTTTTATAAAGAGGAAATAAGAGGACACATAAATTTTAAGTTCCTTAAAATAATGCTTTGTATCAGTAAAACAGGATGTGATGATCTAATTTGTATTACTATTTTATCAATTATCACAGAATTGGCAAATGTGTCTTCACTTGCTTGACTTCTAAAGTCTATCAAGTTTAATTCTTCAGTGTTCGTGGTTTTCAAATACATAGGAAATTGAAAATGAACCTAAATTGAAATATCAAAGGATATGATGTTAAAAGGAGCATTCCAATGCAGGAGATTCAAGAGACTCAGGTTGGATCCGTGGTTGGGGAAGATCCCCTGGAGTAGGAAATGGTAACTCACTCCCATAATCTTGCCTGGAAAATGCCATGGACAGAGAAGCCTAGTGGGCTATAGTCCATTGGGTCCCAAAGAATCAGACATGATTGAGCACACACACATGATGTTAAAACAACTTTAGTCTTAAATTATCAAATAAAGACTCTTCTAACCCTGACATTGTATAAGAATGTATTTTCTTAAAGTGTATAATTCACTTAAGTTTGCTGACCACAACCCACATAAAATAAATTTTTCATCCAGACCTAGTTAAGTTTTCTGTTCTATTTAAATCCATTATATGCTACCCTGTTTTTTGGTTTTTTTTTTTTACTGTAACCTACAACATTATTTCAATGACTCATTCATGGATCATAACCTACCATCTGGAAAACACTGCTTAATGTGTTGTAATTTGTCATTTTAATTTTTCAACTTGCCTTCTAAGATATTCTAGGTTCCTTCAGTCAAATGTAAAATTATTAATTGATGGTTAGAAGCCAACAATACCATGTAACTAACAGCAGGTGCTTTCAAGAGTCAGGGATCACTTGAAACTTTCATTTCTTTCATCCAAAGGATGGCACACCCTACTTTAGAAGGTGAAATGGCGAAATCCTTGGGGTTTTTGAGGATATAACAGTTGTTTCTGACAATGTACCAAATCTTCCCAGAGGACCCCTTGCTGTACCTTTTGTTTCTCAATGAATTATTGCCACTCATTTAATTAGTAACAATTGGATATTAACCTCTTTGCTAATGTCTATATTTTTCTCATAATACATTATTTCAACAATCTAATGAAAGTGAAACCTTCTCTGTAATATCACCCTTGAGAAATAATCATTGTTAATAGTTTGGCATGTATTCTTTGAAATTTTAATACAGATTTTGATTGCATTTAAAGCAAAAAGGTAGATCACAACAAACTGGAAAATTCTTAAAGAGAAGGGAATACCAGAACACCTGACCGGCCTCCTGAGAAACCTGTATGCAAGTCAAGTAGCAACAGTTAGAACCAGACATAGAACAAAGGACTGGTTCAAAATTGGGAAAGGAGCACATCAAGGCTGTATATTGTCACCCTGCTTATTTAACTGATATGCAGAGTACATCATGTGATGTGCTGGGCCAGATGAAGCACAAGCTGGAAGCAAGATTGCTGGGAGAAATATCAATAACCTCAGATATGCAGATGACACCACCCTTATGGCAGAAAGAGAAGAGGAACTAAAGAGCCTCTTGATGTGTAGGTGAAAGCTGCTAAGTCACTTCATTCTTGTCTAACTCTATGCGATCCCATAGACGGCAGCCCACCAGGCTCCCTCGTCCCTGGGATTCTCCAGGCAAGAACACTGGAGTAGGTTGCCATTTCCTTCTCTAATGCATGAAAGTGAAAAGTGAAAGTGAAATCGCTCAGTCATGTCTGACTCCTAGCGACCCCATGGACTGCAGCCTACCAGGCTCCACCTTCCATGGGATTTTCCAGGCGAGAGTACTGGAGTGGGTTGCCATTGCCTTCTCCTAAAGAAGATGAAAGAGGAGAGTGAAAACACTGGGTTAAAACTCAACATTCAAAAAGCTAAGATCATGGCATCTGGTCCCCTTAATAGAGGATAGATGGGGAAACAATGGAAATAGTGACAGACTTTTTTCTTGGGCTCCAAAATCACTGCAGACAGTGACTGCAGCCATGAAATTAAAAGATGTATGCTCTTTGAAAGGAAAGCTATGACAAACCTAGACAATGTATTAAAAAGCAGAGATATCACTTGGCCAACAAAAGTCCAAATAGTCAAAGCTATGGTTTTTCCAGTAGTCATATAAGGATGTGTGAGTGTTGGGCCATAAAGAAGGCTGAGCACTGAAGAATTGATATCTTCAAACCGTGGAGCTGGAGAAAAGACTTGAGAGTCCCTTGGACTTCAAGGAGATCAAACCAGTCCATCCTAAAGGAAATCAACCTTGAATACTCATTGGAAGGATTGATGCTGAAGCTGAAGCTCCAGTACTTTGGCCACCTGATGCAAAGAGCTGCTTCACTGGAAAAGACCCTGATGCTGGGAAATGGAGGGCAGGAGGAGAAGGGGGTGACAGGATGAGATAGTTGGATGGCATCACTGACTTGATGGACATGAGTTTGAGTTAGCTCCAGGAGTTGGTGACGGACAGGGTAGCCTGGTGTACTACAGTCCATGGGGTCTCAAAGAGTCAGACATGACTGAGTGACTGAACAACAAAAAGCAAAAAGGAGATTGTTAGTGTTATTCACTTAGTCATGTCCAACTCTTTTTGGCCTCATGGACTGTAGGCCACCAGGCTCCTCTGTCCATGGAATTCTCCAGGCAAGAATATTGGAGTGGGTGGCCATTCCCTTCTCCAGGGGATTTTCCCAACGCAGGGATTGAACTTAAGTCCCCAGCATTGCAGGTGAATTCTTTACCATCTGAGCCACCAGGGAAGCCCCAAAGGGAGATTGGAACCTGTTTTTTTTTTTACTTAGTGTATCACAAACATCTTTTCAAATTTACACCCAAAAGTTCACCTTAAATTTAAAAAAATTAGATGTGTTATCCACTCGGGTCCTTGGACTCTTTAATTCATAGAAATGTATAAGAGGCTGGAGGAGAAATTCAGGCAAGGCTTTACTGGGACTTGTACTACAGCACTAGGGAGTGAAAACAATCTAGAGGTGCCTTTGCTCTCCGTAAATGGAGTGAGGGTAGGGGCCGCTCCATGGGTCTGGCAGCAGGGGTGGCTTAGGTGGTCGGCCACCCTTGTGGTGGTGCTGTGTGCAGAGATCACGCTCAATACCCTGCCTTTGCTCCAGGCACCTCAGAATTGGCAGTTGGTTTCCTGGCCTTTTTGTCTCATTGTTCATAATCACCCTGACTGCTATGCATTCCACTATTTTTAGTCCCACATAGTTTCTTTGTATTCCGTTGCTCCACTTTTGTCCAGGTGCAGGCACTTCAGTAAAGGGTTCCTGATCTCAGGTCCCAGGCTATCTTAGGTTCATGGTTTTCTTTTATATGAATGTACTCCAAATTAATTTTACCACTTGTGAGGGTATTTCAATATTGCTTTTATTTTTTATAAACAGTGTTGCAATAACAGCCATTGTGTGTACATCATTGTTCACTAGTCAATGTCTTGTTTAGCAGTGGATATGTTTTCTAGTTCTGGCAAATGTGAGGTCTGCTGGAGAAGGTTTTCTGACTTTAAGAAAGAGACCACCGAATATATCACCTTTCTTCTTCTAATGTTATTTCTGGACACGAGGCTAAGAACAGCTGCATCGGTCTTGCAACCGCGAGAGGAACTAGCCTTCCCCTTTCCATAGCTCCTTCAAAGGTGAACTTTATCCTATAATAAACAGGAAAGGGAGTTAGGGGGCAGTTGTCTAAGAAACCTCCTAGTCTTCACCTAGCTTTCTGATACTCCCCCCTGCTCAAAGGCACAGTGTGCGTTTTCCTCAGTTTGCAGCTAGCCAGCTCTTATAATTCCTGGAGAAGGTTCCCTCAGTAGACAACTGCTTCCTTGCAGTAGATCAGGCCATAGTCCATTTTTCACTCTGTTGGTTTGTTTACTACACAATTCCCACACAGCACTTTACCAAAGAGCTGAGGCTTACATGAGGGAATTACTTTCTCTCTGTGTGCTGTATGTGCTAAGTCACCTCAGTTGGGTCCAACTCTTTGCACCTCCATGGACTGTAGCCTGCTAGGCTCCTCTGTCCATGGATTTCTCCAGGCAAGAGTACTGGAATGGGTAGACATTCCCTCCTCCAGGGGATCTTCCCGACCCAGAGATCGAACCTTGGTGTCCCTCCCGCATTGCAGGCAGATTCTTTACCATCTGAGCCACCAGGGAAACCCATCTCTTTCTCTGTCTCTGTCTCTCTCTCTCTATGATAACTGCTGTGTCAGAGTTATTTGCCTACCCATTAAACATTCTCCACTTCTTACCTCTATTATTAGAGGTGGCAGTATGCCCAGTAAAAACATTGCATCTCTCAAGCCTCCCTTGACTAGGGGTGGCCATGTGACCAAATTAAGGCTAATGACGTAAGCAGAAGATGTTGGGAAGGACTTCTGGGAAAACTTCTTTAAAGGACTTCCAGACATCTTCTGATATTAAGAATGAAAGCTGTATGTTCACATAACAGAACATAAAGGAGACTGGATCTTTGATTAACATGGAATGCCATTACAGCCCTGAAACCATTACTTCTTTTGTACAATAAATAAATTTTTATCTAGGGAATTATTATTTTTTGTTTTCTGTGATATGTATCTGGACCTAACTCTTAAATGATACTTTGTCTCAAAGCAAAGCATCAAAAGACTATAAGCCACTGAAGGGAGTTCCCTCTGGAACCAACCAGATCCCTAGCTTTGTTCCTTGGTTTCATATCTGCATTTCTCCCAGAGAGCATTAATTTTGTTCAAATTTCCTTCTTTAAAGTTGTCTTTAATATTTCCACCACTTTTCAGGAATGCCCAAGCCCTGCTCACAAGAGCTGGTCTCACGCTAAGATCCATCCTCCCTTCCCTAGCTAAATATTTTCCCAAGAGTGAATTATTCATTTTATTTATTTATTTTTGTTAATATTTATTTCTTTATTTGGCTGCACTGGGTCTTAGTTGCAGCATTATGGATCTTTGATCTTTGTTGTGGCATGCAGATCTAGTTCCCTGACCAGGGATCCAACCTGGTCCCGTGCACTAGGGGCATGGAATCTTAGCAACTGGACCACCAAGGAAGTCCCCTATTCATTGTATTTAGAATATGACTTTAGCAAGAGATCCATGATGGTTGTAGGTATTCCAAGTCCACTTCCCTTGGAGATACTCTCACCTAATTCTTCCTGGTATCCAGTAAGTGACTACTATGTCAAATACATCCACCTCTCCCAAACTCAGGCATTACTTCCGAGACACAGTAGTACTGTGGGTACATGGTACTATTTCCAAGCTGAGAAAAAGAAACATTTGATTCTTCTGTACTCAACATAGCTTCAACCCTGCTCACTATAAAGATAGCATTTTATCATTTTATACTGAGGAACAATGTCAGTTATTTTTTTATCTTCTAACTTTCAAACTGTGCCTACCATTGGGAAAATAAGGACATTTTAAGTTACCTTAAGGATCAGGCCCATAACTGAGCCATCTGTCTCTTACTGGCCATTACTTTGCTACACAAAGACCAGACTTTGGAATTCCCCTGTCTTTCTGTTATGCCAAATTAAACTCTCAGAGGTGTCATCCTCCCACTACACTCTACTAAATTAAATTTTTGATTAAGGTCTCTCCTACTCCCACTGCTCCAGGAGATGAGAGGCTATATGAAGACATTATCCTCTAATACAACCAATCCTCCACCTCCAAGAGGGGGATGTGGAGGTGGCAAGACTTGCTCTTCCAGTTACATAAATAACATTCTCATAGCGAAGTTCTCCAGATTGTTCTTTTGTTTTTCTGCTACTGACCTTTTGCTTGTTTGCCTGCTCAAGGCTGAATGTTTGCCTGGTGCCCTGCAGGATCACATGAAGTAAACATCTTTTAGAACTACATTGGGGAGGGACAGCAATATTTCTCCCATCCAAGTACTAACCAGGCCCGACCCTGCTTAGCTTCCGAGATCAGACGAGATCGGGCACGTTCAGGGTGGTATGGCTGTAGACTGGACAGCAATATTTCTTTCCAGTTGTCTGGCATCGCAAGAACTATTCCATGAGCCTTATAAACTGTGACCAGATTTTTGCCCAAGACTATTTCAACCAAGGGCAAATAAGGACAAAGAAAATATATGTTTTTTCTAACCAATCAATAGCCAAATATGGCTGGCTCCTTGTTAAAACAGTTGTATCAAAAATTTTAGGGGATGGTTTGACTTGACAAGAATGAAGGCTTATTCTAGTGAAAAATAAAAATATTTCCTATTAAAGATTTGGTCTCAGATTGCTAAGAAGGGACTATATTGTCTCATATAAGGACATTTAGAATATTATAGGCATCTTTTTTTCTTAAATTTTCACTGTGCTGGGTCTTCATTGCAGCGTGTGGGCTCTTCACTGAGGCTCGTGGGCTTTCTCTAGCTGCAGCAATGCAGGGCCTTCTTGTAAAACACAGCCTCTCCAGTTGTGGTGCATGGGCTGAGCTGCCCTGCGGCATGTGGGATCTTAGTTCCTGATCAGCCGGCAAGGGATCGAGCCTTCATCTCCTGCACTGGAAGGTGGACTCTTAGACACTGGACCACCAGGGAAGTCCAACAGGCATCTATAATATGTGTTGACCTCATATATCTGTAAACAAATGGATTACCAAGGCAGTACAGGCAAATCAACTCATTAGAGTAAGCCAACTTCAGTTCAGATGGGAAGAGTTCCCACCTGTCAATGGGAAAGACAGGTGAAAAAAAGGAGTTGTCCCTTTCCTCTTGCTACTCTACTCAGAGCTATTCCTCCACGTTCTGTCTGTGAAATGACGAGGGTGAATCTCACATTAGTTAACTGGTTAGGCATAGATAAGCCAAGGGAGAATCATGATAAGGACTGGTGAAAGACAGTATACAAGGCTGCTAGAGAAGAGTGGGAATATTACAATGAAAATCATTAGTTGTTACATAATTTGCAGGGAAAACGAAAGTCCAGGAAAATGAAAAAAAAATTAACCTGAACCAGAGAAAATTTCAAGTATAATTAAACTAGGAAACTGACATAACCCTACCACAAACTATGAAGAATACCTTCCAATTTGTATCCAAGTTAAGGAAGGAAGTGAGATTTAACAAGCGTTTCTTCTAAGAAACAACTTAGAGCCATTTTTAAGAAAATAAATGGGAGAGACCCAAAGGTCCAGCAGCTATCTGAAATCTGAAGAAATAAGGACTAGTGCTTCAACAGTATGTGTACTGAGAGCTTCCAGATGTACAAGCTGGATTTAGAAAAAGCAGACTAACCAGAGATCAAATTGCCAACATCCACTGGATCATCGAAAAAGCAAGAGAATTCCAGAAAAGCATCTACTTCTGCTTCATTGACTATGCCAAAATCTTTGACTGTGTGGATCACAACAAACTGTGGAAAATTCTTTAAGAGGTGGGACTACCAGAACACTTTACCTACCTCCTGAGAAATGTGTATGCAGGTCAACAAGCCACAGCTAGAAATGGACATGGGACAACAGACTGGTTCCAAATAGGGAAAGGAGTACGTCAAGGCTGTATATTGTCACCCTGCCTGTTTAACTGATATGAAGAGTACCTCATGTGAAATGCCAGGCCAGATGAAGCACAAGCTAGAATCAAGATTGCCAGAAGAAAAATCAATAAATTCAGATATGCAAATGATACCACCCTTATGGCAGAAAGAGAAGAGGAACTAAAGAGCCTTTTGATGTGGTTGAAAGAGGAGAGTGAAAACGCTGGCTTAAAACTCAGCATTCAAAAAATTAAGATCATGGCATCTGGTCCCATCACTTCATGGAAGATAGATAGGGAAACAATGGAAACAGTGACAGACTTTTTTCTTGGGCTCTAAAATCACTTCAGATGGTGACTGAAGCTATGAAATTAAAAGATGCTTGTTCCTTGAGAAAAAAAGCTATGACAAATTTAGACAGTGTATTGAAATGCAGAGATATTACTTTGCTGACAAAGGTCCATATACTCAAAGCTATTATTTCTCCAGTAGTTATGTATGGATGTGAGAGTTGGGCCATAAAGAAGGCTGAGTGCCGAAGAATTGATGCTTTCGAACTGTGGTATTGGAAAAGGCTCTTGAGAGTCTATCGGACAGCAAGCAGATCAAACCAGTCAATCCTAAAGGAAGGCAACCCTGAATACTCATTGGAAGGACTGATGCTGAAGTTGAGGTTCCCATACTGTGGCCAACTGATGCAAAGAACCAACTCATTGGAAAAGACCCTGATGCTGGGAAAGATTGAAGGCAGAAGAAGAAGGGGATGACAGAGGACAAGATGGTTGGATGGCACCACTGACTCAATGGACATGAGCTTGAGCAAATTCCAGGAAATGTTCCAAGCACAGGGAGGCCTGGCATGCTGCAGTCCATAGAGTCCAACAAAACTGAGTGACTAAACAACAAGAACTAGTGACTTAGGTGGATCAGGCACAAATTAAGAAAGCACTCTGAGGAGGTCTATTGCAAGATGGTAAGGAAGGTAGAACTGAAGAAGAGACAATATGACACATATTTTGATTTTCCAGGACTCAGTTTCCTGACCCATAACTGAAGCCTAAAGTGAGGAGCTGCTGCGGAAGGGTTAACAGTGCCCTGCAGGGCAAGTCTGCAATGGTTGACTAAAGCAAACTGAGCAGACAAACATTAATTATAAGGTCGGAGAAGGCAATCACACCCCACTCCAGTACTCTTGCCTGGAAAATCCCCTGGATGGAGGAGCCTGCTAGGCTGCAGTCCATGGGGTCGCTGAGAGTTGGACACAACTGAGCGACTTCACTTTCACTTTTCACTTTCATGCATTGGGGAAGGAAATGGCAACCCACTCCAGTGTTCTTGCCTGGAGAATCCCAGGGACAGCAGAGCCTGGTGGGCTGCCGTCTATGGGGTAGCACAGAGTCGGACAATGAAGCAACTTAGCAGCACCAGTAGCAGCAGCAGATTATAAGATAAAAATCCTAAAACAGCCTGGGTCTCCCCTAAGCACTCAAACTAAAAAAAATTTTTTTTTCTTTTAAATCTTATTGCCAGCAGAAATGAGCACACCTACTTATATCTTGGTTTCTAACCCTATACTCCAACAAAAGGAACCAGAGTGCCTTGGAGAAATTACTTATTTTAGCACTAGGATAGAAAATATAAAGACAATCCTAGAACATCTTGTAGTGCCAGAAAGTAAAGGAGTACTCAAAAAAGTAAACATGAAACAAACTAAACACCCCATACTGATGGAGGTATGTCAAAGGAGTACAGAAGTCAACTGAGAGATCTCTTAATGGCCAAAACTAAAATACTTCGAGCAACAAAATGAACAAAGTGTGGTATTGGATTATAATCAAAGTATAAAATAACTATCCATGAATTGATAGTGATATAATTATATGACTGAATTAAAAATAGGGAGAGGACTTCCCTAGTGGCCCAGTGGTTAAGACTTCTTGCTTCCAATGCAGGGGACACAAGTTTGATCCCTGGTCAGGGAAGTTCCATGTGCTGTGTGGTACGGCAAAAAAAAGAAAAGAAAAGTTAATGGGGAGAAATGGCAGAATTCCTGTGCAAAAGAATTCCAAGTATTTTCTGTAAATATTGTCCCCTCGAGGAGATACAGAATAACTCTTCATTCCTTTTACAGTGAAGAAAGCTGACAAATATTGTCTCAGTCAGGTGATCAAAGTCAACAAAGCTAAGTTCATAATATGTATCCTTGACATGATGTGATTCCTCTATAAACTTCCCCAGAATTTATAACCTTGTCTACCTGTGAGGAAAACATCAGACAAATACCAACTGAAGGACCTTCTGCAAAATACTTAACCAGTACTCCTCAAAACTGCCATGGTCATCACAGACAACGTAAGTCTGAGAGACTGCCACAGCTAAAAGGACCCTAAGGGGATATGATGACTCAGTGTAATACGGTATCCTGGATGGGGTCCTGACACAGAAAAACAACGTTAGGTAGAAACTAAAAATCTTAATAAAATATGGGTGATAGTTGATGACAATGTATCAATATTGATTCATTAATTGTAACAAGTATGTCCAACAAATGTAAGATAATAACAGAAACTGGTGTAGGGCAGATAAGAACTCTGTGCTATTTTCACAATTCTTTTGTACATCTAAAACTGTTCTAAATAATAAAGCTTATTTTAAAAATTTTAAATCTTATAATGCTACATAATTTTTTTTAAAAAAAACCATTTTAAATGACTGAAATGAATTTAGAAGAAACTAAGGGAAATGCCTAAGGCAATAATTCTTAATGGAATTTACACCCCAGGAATATTTGTGAATGAATGTCTGGAAACATTCCGTTATCACACGTATCTGAGGGATGGTACTAGTATCTAGTGAATGGAGTCCATGGATGCCACTAAATATTCTACAATAAACAGAATAGTACATCCCATCTACCTGAGAATTATCCCATCCAAAATATGCTGAGGCTGAGAAATGCTACCCTAATGGATGAGGTTTGGGGACCTATATCAGTGCTGACAGAAACAGGCTAGACTTTGTGCATGTGTAATATTTGATACATCCAAAATATGTATATTTGTAAATTATAAGATGATGATAAACATTTGCGAAACCACTACCCAGCTGAGTCATGTGCTTCTCTGATTTCCACCTCCCTGCTTCCTCTCTAAAAGTCACCTCTGAGTTTTGTGTTTACTTTTCCTTTGTCATCTTTTATAAAATTGTGCATGTGCCTGTGTGTGTGTGTACATAATACACTGGTCAGCTTTGCAAGGTGGTGGTTCCTATTCAACTTTATAGAAATAGTATCTTAGTATATAGTTTTTTTTCTGATTTTTTCATTCAGTATTTTGGTTTGACTTATCCATATCATTACTTATTGTGTTTTATTCATTTTCACTTTGTATAGTATTCCATTGTGTGACTATGCCACAATTTATTTGCCCATCTCTCTCATTTGGGTTATTTGCGTATTTATTATATAGAATAGTAATAGCATAGAATAGCAGTGGTTCTATGAATAGTCTTTCATATGTCTCCTAGCACACATTTTAAGTTTCTCTAAGTTATGTACATATAGGAGTAGAAGTACTCAAGTGTGGATGTCTTTAAATTGAAATTATGTTGAGAATACATTTTCTATCCTGAAATCATAAAGACAGTCTCCTAAATGTTATTCTAAAAGCTTAAAAACTTTGCCTTTCCTTTCTGAGTCACCTGGAGCAACCTTAAGGTGGTTGTTATCTATATTTGGAATAAGGTAAGGATCAACTTCCACTTTTCCCCCCCAGTTGATCTAAATGTCTCCTGTGTCCTACATCCAGTTTTCATTATATCCAGATCTATTCCATTAAATAATTTATCTATCCCTGTGGCAATGCTACATTTTTCTTGATTATTTGACTTTATAAATTTTAATACTTGGGGAGGCAAGTTCTCTTACTTTGTTATTCATCAAGATTGTCTTAAGTTATTCTAGAAATTACTCTGTCAAACTCCTGGGAAGATCACTTGAGACTGCCTTGAATCCATAGATCATTTTGAAAAACTACATCTGTACAATTTAGTGTCTCGCACATGACTGAAGCGACTTAGCAGCAGCAACAGTCCATATATGATGTATCACTTCTTTAGGCTGTCTTTTTTTTAATACAGTTTCTTTCTATAAGATATTACAGATACTTGGTTACATGAATTTCTAAGTATCTTTAATTTTGCTTTCATACAAAATTTGATGGCATTCCGTATGTCTGTATATGTTATAAAATGTACAAAATAAAAATTTTATACTTTTAACAGATTTTCGGTGTACAGGTCTGTGGCAATGGTATTACTATTTTTCAGAGATATTTTCTCACTGTTGTTGCTGGTATATAAAATGCAGTTGATTTTCACGTACTCAGATTATACCTAGATTTTCCTAAACTCATTAATTTTAATAACTTTTACATACTTCTGCATTTTTCTATATAACCCTACTAACTGCAAATAATAGCAATTTGCTTTCTCCTTTCCAATATTTATACTTTTCATTTCTGTTTCTTGTCTTACTGTACAGGAACTATGGTATAATACTGAACAGAAACTTAAGCAAAAGGACAAAAACATAAACAAAAGAAGATTAACACATTTTATTCTGTTAAAATTAAGAATTTTTGTTCATCAGATGATAACACAAAGAAAATGAAAAGAGAAGCCACATTCTGGGAAGAAGGTATCTACTGTGGCTATTACCAGGGACACCTGAAAACCCATAAGTAAACAATGGTCAAAGAGGAAAAATAAAAAGGTAAAATACATCAACAGACATACTGAAGAAGATTCAGGACTGGCCAGTAAAATATGAGATAATATTCAATTGTATTAATAATCAAAAAGTAAAAAATTTAGGGCATATATGACATTTTTAGACTCAATGGCAAAATTTCTAAATTGTATTAACTACAATTCCAATTGAGGGTATGAGCAATAGGAGCTCTCAAACACTTGATAATGGTGGTAGTGAGAATTGATAAAATCACTTTGGAAACACAGTAAAGATGAAGATAAGCAAATTTCATCACTCTGTTATTCCACTTCGGAATGTATAACCTAGATTGTCAAGCCTAGAGAAATCTCTGAGTGCTGCAGCAGACACGTACAAGAATATTCACAGAAAAATTACTTATAATAGCACAACAAGCAGCAGAAACTAGAAAGCACTCAAAGAGAAGAATGGATACACTGCAGCATATTCTCATAGAGAAGTACTGCACAGCACTGAAAATTAAGGAACCACATGGAATAAACCACAGGATCAGAATATTAAATGAAAAAAATCAAGTGGCAAAAAGTTATTAAAAATATTACACTGTTTATATAAAGTTCCTACGGTTTAGGAATTTGAACACCTTTTAAAACTATAAAGAAAGCAAGAATGAGTAATCATAAAACTCAGGATTACCACTCTTTGCACTGGGAGAGATTAGAAATGGGGTTAGAAAAGTACATAAAAGAATCTTTGAGACTTCCATGGTCGTCCAGTGGCTAAGACTCCACACTGCCAATGCAGTGGTCACAAGCTGGATCTCTGATCAGGAAACTAAGATTTCACATGCCATGTGGCAATGCCAAAAAAAAAAAAAGGACTTTCAAATTTTGCCTTTGATATCAATTTCTCAAATTCTCCTTGGTGGTCATTTTATGATTATGCTTAACAATTTATGTAAGTGGAAATGGCAACGCACTCCAGTATTCTTGCCAGGAAAATTCCATGGACAGAGGAACCTGGTGGGCTACAGTCCATGGGGTCACAAAGAGTCGGCCACGACTAAGCAACTAGCACTATAAGTTTATTAAATTTTTATTTTGAAATAAATGTAGATATTCAGAAAAACTCTAAAATTTCTTCAGAGGATTCCTGAATATGCTGTCCAGCTTCCCTTAATATTAAACTCTTGCATAGCCACTGTACAATGATCAGGACTAAGAAATTAATAATCATGCAACATTATTAGCTGAACTACTGACGGTGTGGGGTAGGCAGAATTCTAGCAGTTTTTCCCGCCTTCCATCCAACAATAATCCCATTCCCTGGTTATTTAAACACTAATTGTAAGTACTGCTGTGAAGGGATTTTCAGGTCTAATTAATGTTCCACATTAGCTGACTTTAGGAAACAGGGATTACTGGACTCAAATAAGAGCCCTGAAAAGCAGAAGCTTTCTCTGGCTGATGGCAGAAGGCAGGAGAAGTCCTACAGATTGAAGGTATTAGAAGGACTAGCCTCACCAATGTTGCTTCCTTAAAAAGGAACGAAGGTTACCTGAAGGAACTGAGGGTGATCCCTGGCTGACAGCAAGGAAACAGGGATCTAGGATTTATGGTCAGGAGGAACTGGATTCTTGCAATAACATGAAAGAGTTTGGAAGCTGACTCTCCCCAGATGCTCCAGATAAAAGCCTACACTGGACAATTCCTTAACTTCTGCATTGTGAGATTAAGGAGAGACTCAGTCAAGCCCATGTGGGTTTCTGACCTATAGAACTGCCAGATAAAAATTTGTATTGTTTTAAGCTTCTAAACTTGTACATGGTAATTTGTTACAGTGGGGAAGGAAATGGCAACCCATTCCAATATTCTTGCCTGGAAAATGTGAGAGGCATTGTTCCAGTTGTTAAGAATATATCAGCCGACAAACCCACACAAGTATGTAAATGATTTTACATTTTAGTGGAGGGAGACAAACAATAAATAAAACGAGTAAGTTACATATGTTAGAATAAGGAGAAAAATAAAGCAGGAGGAGAATAAATAACAGGGGTGAGTATGATATCCAACCTCAAATAAGAGTGGCCAAGAAAGATCTTACTGGGAAAATTACATGCGACGAAGGATATGAAGGATTCTAGAAATGAAGGAGCAAACCATGTTGGGGAGAGCATTCCAGGAAGAGGGAGCAGCAAATATGAAAGATTCTGAGATGGGAAACTGCCTGGTCCCAACTAGGAACAACCAATCTGATGTCCAAGAAAGAGTTCTAGGCTAGAGAAATAAATTTGGTACTCTTCAGGCTATAGATGATATTTAAAACCCTAAGACTGTATCAAGAGAGTGAGTATAGGAAAAGAAGGTCAAAGACTGAGTCTTGAAATATCTGAAAGCTGTTAAGTCAGAACCAGGAAAGAAGATGGGAGTGACCAGAGAGGAAAAACATAACAAAAATGCGGTTTCCTGAGACCCAAGTGAAGAAAGTATATCAATGAAGAAAGTGAAAGTGAAAGTCACTCAGTCGTGTCCCACTCTTTGCAACCCCATGGACTGTATATACAAATCCAAGGAATTCTCCAGGCTGAAGTGGATCCCCTTCTCCAGGGAATCTTGCCAACCCAGGAATCGAATCCAGGTTTCCCACATTGCAGGCGGGTTTTTTTTTACCAACTGAGCCACCAGGGAAGCCCATCAAGGAAGAGGGAACAGTCAACTACTGCTGATGGTTTGATTTAGATGGGGTCTGAGAACTGCCCATTAGATCGATTCTAGAAAAATCAAAGACTCAAAATAACACATAGCCTAAATAATCATCTAAATTTCCAAGATGAAGAAAAAACTCTCCTAAGAATCAGTCTTTTCCATCATAGTTTTACCATGCTGAAGGAAAGTAGGGCTATAGTTATAATAGAGTTCCTGGGAACTGACTCAACAGTTCTCCATCTACTGAAGTTTTACCTTAGATAAGTAATAGAACATATAGAAACTCAGGAAACCCAAGATTCCTTCTAAAAAAAAAATCTTGAAAATTTATTCTACTAACTGAAGGATAAATAAAAAACAGAACACTGTCAATTATTTCTAAATAAGTGTGATTATTATAATTTTTTTAAATGCATTTGGCTGCACTGCATCTTCACTGCAGCATGCCAACCCTTAGCTGTCCTCATGTGGGATTTAGTTTCCTTACCAGGGATTGAATGCAGACCACCTGGTTGGGAACCTGGAGTCTCAGGGTTGGGAGGAGATTGTACCAGTTTTAAGGACAAAAGCTCAGTGCTTAAGGGCAATGCTTTTTAAAAGAGGATAGTGATTATCACTCAAATTGTTCTCTGGCCTTGTCTCAGACTCGTGCCTAAATCTCAAAGGACTTTCTCAGAATAAAAATGGAAAGGTCTGTTCTACTAAAAACTCTGAGTGACACTGGGACCTCGGTGATACAGTATGACAGAAGGAAAATTATTTTTGAAAATCCACAGCAACTTTGACATGGGCTGGCAACTGCCACTACAGGACAGGGACTGAAGACAGCACCTTCAGTGCAAGCGCTCAAGGCCTCTGAACTGGCCTTACCAGAACTTCACACGGAAATGACTACCTCGGGCGAGGGATAGCCTGAGGAAAATGGACATAACTCACGATGGCAGAGAGGTCAGTGAGTATGTTGGAAACACTTTCAAGTCTCTTTCTCGGAACAGTTGGGAAGGACTTTGAAGGCAGGTTCATCATTCAACAGATTGGGCAGAGTCTGTCAGACTCTGGGTGTGTCAGCGATTATAACCTAGTCTGACTACCAACTTGATGGCACCTGAAAAATATGAATTATACACCTATACATTTTCCTTCCACCTCTGGAGTTTGTTATTGCGTTAACTATTGAACAAATAACATGTCTTTAAGGGAACACTTTGCAATTTTTTTTTTGCTTTATTTTTGAAGTAATTATAGATTCACAATAAGTTTTAAAAGAACTGCAAAGAGGTCCCAGAAACTCTCCACTCAGTTTCTACCAATGGTAACATCGTAATAATTGTAACAAAACCAGAAAATTGACATCAGTACAATCCATAGGTCTCACTCAGAGTGTACTAGTTTTACATGTACTTGTGTGTTTAAAGTCTGATGCAATTTTATCACATGTAGATTTGTACAGTCAACCCCACAGTCAGGACTTGCACCATCACCACAAACATCCCCCCTGCTATACCCCCTTATAGTCACACCCATCTCCTCCTCTTCTGTATCTCCCAACACCACCACCCTGCCTTCCCCCTTCCTAACCCCTGGCAACCACTAATCTGTTGTATATCTCTGTAATTTTGTCATTTTGAGACCATTATATGAATGGAATCATGCAGTTTGTAGCCTTTTAAGTTTAGCTTCATCTCACTCAGTATAATTTCACGTTTGTATTTTAGTGTATCTGTTCAGTTCAGTCGCTCAGTTACGTCCGACTCTTTGCAACCCAAAGAACCGCAGCATGCCAGGCCTCCCTGTCCATCACCAACTCCCAGAGTTTACCCAAACCCATGTCCACTGAGTTGGTGATGCCATCCAACCATCTCATCCTCTGTTGTCCCCTTCTCCTCCTGCCCTCAATCTTTCCCAGCATCAGGGTCTTTTCCAATGAGTCCGCTACTCGCATGAGGTGGCCAAAATATTGGAGTTTCAGCTTCAACATCAGTCCTTCCAGTGAACACCCAGGACTGATTTCCTTGTGTATATATGTTAGCAATTATGACTCTGTATTTGTCAGGGGATAAAATGATCTTAAAATGTCTCTCTCCTAGATTCATCGAATGGCTAGTCTTATTTCTGACTTATATTGGGATCTTTTTATTTTCCTATCTTAAGTAATCTTACCTATAAACATGAATAGGGCAATGTGTTTGTGTGCTAAGTTGCTTCAGTCATGTCAGACTCTGTGACCCCATGGACCGTAGCCTGCTAAGCTCCTTTGTCCATGGGATTCTCCAGGCAAGAGTACTGGCAAGGATTGCCATGCCCTCCACCAGGGGATCTTCCCCACCCAGGTATCAAATCCAGCTCCTGCACTGAGAGGACCTTTCTTTACTACTAGCGCCACCTGGGAAGCCGGGGTAGGGTAATAATGTTGGTTAAATGTTAACTACCACTGCATATTGCAATGTTTTAAGGCAAATTCAAAGGTTACATTTTGTCCAAACATCATAATGGAGGGGGCAAGGAGTGTCTGATTAGATGAAGGTGTTTCAGGGGAATTTCTTAGAATAAAAATTAGAATAAAAACAAAAGAAGGTAAAGTATTAGAAAATTTAAACTAAACTATTTTAACTGTCTTACTTTTCAAAAGTGTAGAGCAACTAGCAAATAAAGACTATTATCCTCTTCATCATCAGGAAGCCAGTATACAGAACATATAGCTCTTTATGCCAAGGCAGGTCATGTGGGTGATTATCTGATCATTCCAGCAACTCAGAAAGTTGTGCTGACATTATAGAAGGCCAGCTAGTATTCTAAAAGTGGTCATAGAAGAACTAAATTCCATTCTGTCTGTTGTTTTTGAATCAGAGAAACTCAAAAAATGTATGGTGCTCAATCCATGAAAAATCTTTTAAACTTGTGACCAAGAGGCAGGGGAGAGGGCAGGGTTTCACCTTGTGTTCTGTCCTGAGTTATATTCTTACCATCTAGGCTTCTGTTGTAAAACTGGATGTGACTGTTCTAGGAAATGCCATAGAGTTCTGTTCATTTCAGTCAGGTACACTTTACACTGGAGACCTTTCAGAGTTATCCTTAGTACTACGGACAGTGAGTTTGAGATAGACTTCACATTTATTTTTTAATACTGAAATTTGTTAGCTATCACAAGGCACTGACTAAGAGAAACACAACTTTTAAAAAAAAAGTATAAATTGGTTCAGCTTTGGGGAATCATTTAGTCAATATTTATGAAATCTGAGAATGCTTATGCCTTTTGTTCTTCAATTCTGCTTCTAGGACTCTATTCCTTGATATAATCATACATAAGCAAAGGTGCTCATACATATATGATGTTCTTTGCAGTACTCTTTACTTTAAATAATTAGAAACCATGTAAATTTCCACTATTTTGGAAAAGCTTAAATAAAATTGTGGCACATGAAAGTATGAAATACTAAGCAGTATTAAGAAGAATTAAGTAGATGAAAAGTACTGACATGAAAAAAATCTCTAGGATATTTAAGTGAAAAAAGCAAAAAATGGTGAGGGTCTTAGAAGCATGCATGCACAGTTGTTAAGTGGCAGGGGGTGGCTTGTGAAGAAAAGTAATAACTTTTTATATTTAATACCGTTTTGAATTTTCCAAAATGAGCATGTATGTATATTACTACTTGCATAGCTTAAAAAAAAATTGAGGCAATTCTATCAACAGAATATATCTCCCAAACAACAGGAAGACCTCATCAGCTACTTGCTGGTATTTTTAATACCCATCTGGCAATGTAGGGCAGCAAAGTTTGTAATTGCAATTTAATATTTAGATTTAATAAAAGAAACAAAGTATATTTGACTTTTTGAAAAGTGGGATTTAGGTTAGATACAGTATTTTAAAAATGATCTCTCTTGATAAGATACCTTAGGTATTCAAAAATTGTGCTTTGCCAACAAACAAGTAATAAACAAAGGGAGGAATGCATGCAACCGTCAAGACTAGAACCTGATTTTCTTGGTCAGCCCTGCAGTGCTCGGCAAATAGTAAACAACAAATATTGACTGAAGGATGATTTAATCGACAGTTTAAATCCTTTCAGTAGCACCCACTTTTTAAAAAGCAGGATAGTGGCACGGATAGACGATGGAGCTTCTAGTTACTGGCTTTTCGAATGAGGCTGAGGAGGAGCTGTCCCCTCTTTCTACCCAGGAAGTTAAGAATTTGGTGGAGGAGAGTATTCTGTGGTTCACGTCTTGGCGATCTGTGAACCGAAAAATCATTCAATTTCAGAACCAAACAGAAAATGAGGGGAATAAACCGAGTTGCCACTAGTCATATGCTTATAATTTTGCTCAGACTAAAAGGAAAGGGTTTCAGTGGGTGTCATACTGTCGGCAAATCATTCATGTCTAAATTTTCATCTGAAAAACGAGAATAAGCACTCTTTCATAGGTTTCTGGTTTGTTTTTTTTTTAATAGGGAAAATGCGGCAACTTTTATAAAATGCTACCAATATAGTAGCCATTCCATACAGTGCAATGAATGTTTCCTATAAATTCAATCCCAGACTGAGTCGAAAAGCACTCAGAGGCTAAAGCTGTATATTCTCAAGCTCGGGGTGGTCTCGTTCACCTCTCGTCTTCATGCCAGCCTCACCGACCGAGCCGGCGCTTCCCTGGGCTGCCAGGCCGGGGATCCCGGAGCCCGCAGCCGGCGCCTGGCCTCGGTGCTCGGGGCCGAGCCGACAGTCTCGCCCATCTGGGGCAACTTCGCGGGCCACTCCTACCTCCGGTCCGGAGTCGGGTCCCCACCGCTTTTCCCGCTGGAGGCGTCCAAGCCCGGGCGCCCCGCGGCGGAGGAGCCGGAGGGCCGGCTGAGCCCGCGGGGGCGGGGTGCGGCGAAGCGGGAAGCACAAGGCGCGCGCTCCCGCGAGCCCGGGAGGCCGGCGGGGGCGGGGGCGCGCGCCGGGGCGGGGCACCCGGAGGCGGGGTCTCCAGGGCGGCCGCCGGAAGGGGGCGCCCTGGGGCCGAGCCGGAGGGCGGCGGGGGGCGGGGCCCAGGGAGGGCGTCGACGCTGAGGGGCGGGGCGAGGCGAGGCGGGGACGCGCTCGGGCGGTGGGGGAGGCGGGGGCGCGGCGGCGGCGGGAGCGTCCCTGGTCTCCGCCCCTGTTTCCCACTCTCTCTCCACCTCCGACCGGCCGGGGCTCCGGAGAGGCGCCGCTCGCCGGTTCCCGGGGCCGCCCTGTGGCCTCCGCCTCCTTCCTCCGCTCGCGGTGAGCCCGTCCGTCCCCGCGCTGAGCTCGCCTCCGTCTGGGCCATGGATGGGTAAGTGCTCGGCGGCGCGGCGCTCCCCGGGCTGCGCTCGCCCTCCTCCCCGCAGCTCCCGGCCGGACGCGCCGGAGCTGGGAAGCCGGGCGCGGCGACCCGAGCGGCCCGGCCGAGCCCGACGGCGGGGCTTCCGGGCGCGTCCTGTGGGGAGCCGCGGGGCGCGGGGAGGCGGCCCACCGCAGCCCCCGGTGCCCTCGGGGCGCCGCCCGACGCGTCCCGCCGCCCCTGCGCACCCTCGCCCCGCGGCCGGCGGCCAGCCCGGCGCCGCCCCCGGGGGCCGAGGTCCGCCCTCCGCCCGGGAGTCGGGGCAGCCCGGCCCGGCCTGCCGACACTTCCTCTCAGAAAATGGTGCGCGGCGCTGGGGGCGGCGGAGGCGGCGCTCGGGGAGTTGGTGTTTACCGCTGAGGTGGGGCGAGCGCCGGCGCTTCCCCTGGCGGGGAGGCGAGGGCCGCGGGCGGCGGGGCGGGCGGCGCGGGCACGGCCGGCGGGCGTCTGGGCGGCGACCCGGCCCCGCAGCCGCGGCCCCGCGCGGCCCCCGGGCTCTCTGCGGCCACGGCACCCCGGGCGTCTGGGCCCGGTGCCCGGGGACGCGTCCCCTCACCAACCCCACCTCCGCCGCCGAAGAACTTCGCGAATTCCCTGCGCTGTTGCAAGAAAAAAAAAAAAAAGTGCGATTTTCTGGGCGCTTTGAAACGCTCTAAAAGTGAATGAAGTCTGTACCAAAATGTTTAGGATCATCGATGTAAATATTTCTCTGGAGACCCAGGGTCCTGGGGTGGGACCAAACCAATATTTGAGTGATTAAGAAAACAACTAGATTAAGATTTTAGTGAATTAGTTGAAGGTCCTAGTATGTGTCCGTCAAGGTAAAAAAAATAAAAAATATATATATATATCTTGTTCTCTTACAGCCTGCAGATCATTTTCATTATGCACTTGAGATTTTGGTTGGCCTGTTGATTTTGATGGCAAGATTTCTGTAAACCTCTTGGTTGTAGAATATATGGAACTTGCTTGAACAGTAAAACCACGTATATGTTGCCATATAGTTGATTGTTTTCATGATGTGTAAAGATCTTCCTGTGTAGAGGGATCTTCGAACAATTTTTGACTTCATTAGATTTCATTTATCCTAGTTTTATAAATGTATAAATATATTTGAATGCAGATTGCACACTTACAGACGTTAGACAAAGTGCAATTGATTTCACTTATTGTTGTGATGTTCTCTAAAGTATTTTTAAAATTTAATTGAAGCTGTTTTTATTGTTTGAAGCTTTTCTGAGAGCATTGTTAAAACTCATTTTAAATCACGTTTTTTCAACTACACTTTCTATGGGTGCAAAATTTTGCTGTCTTAATTATTTGTGTGAGTAGCCAGTATTTCAGTTGAGGAAGGCTGTGAAAGTAGTATTTCATTATGTGTAGTGAATTTTCTTGACTAGTTGTTTCACGTGAGACGCGGAAGTAGGCTAGCTTTTTGTATTGGAAACTTTATAGTGTTAATAAAGAGGACTCTTGGATTAAGCGTCTTGGCTGTTAGACTCTTGGGCAGCTGTGAAGTCAAACTTACTCTTTTGGGTAGTGTTAATTAAACTTTTTCTTCCCCCTAAATGTGAAAGCTAAGAATGAGTTTATTGGTTTAAATATATGAGGTAATAAGAAATATTGAAAGGTAAGTTCTTTTTTGAGTTCAAGTAGGAGCATGCTCTGCATCCGAACCAATACTGTGGTATACCTTACACAATCTAATTTTTTATGCACATATGTCAGAGATATCACATTTAAATTTAAAACAAACCAAATTCGAGTTTCCAAAGTCTATAAGAAAAAATTTTTAATCTATATCGTTATTGTTTAAAACAAATTGCATCATTAGACAAATACAAATTTGTTTACTTCTACTAAGTAATGATATAGGTTATTAACAATATATAGAATTTTATTAGAGCTTTCTTTTAGAAGATATCAAGACAAACTTAATTGAAAACAGTTTCTTTTGGGTTAGAAGAGATGGATTTTTGTTTGGCAGAACCATATAGGGTTTTTTACATCATCTTGTTAAGGGATATGATTTTTAACTCAGTGAGTTTATGCTTTCAGGAGGCTAACTAAATTTCTTCATTTTTCCAAAGCCTGAAGAAAGGTCTTTTTTCATTATTTTGGTTAGTTAAAAAAACAACAAACCTCCAGTCAACATATCTTTCTAGTTCTGCCTCAGATGCCAGCTGTCCTTGTGTGTGTGTATGTGTGTGTATGTTTATTTTTTCTGAGGTAATGTAATCACAGATATGATGCAGTAGAACTTTTTTAAAAGCAAATCTTTGACAGTTTTGATGTCTTAAGTTTAATGTTTGTAATTATGTTAGTTCTAAGACTGTCTTAGCTATATTTTGGTGAGCCATTTGGGTGGTGGGTGCAAATTTTCAAGATATCTTCTATTTCTATAAAATTCTCTCACTGGTTTTGTTTCATTTAAAACTTTTAAGTATGGTTACTCATGCCAGTGATTTAAGAAAATAAACCGGTGATTATAAGGCTTGGTTGGATTTGTTAAATAGAGGTAAATGGATAAACCCATTTTCATTTTATTGAAACAATCATTTTTTCTAAATACTGAAAGAGAATTTATTACTTGTTTCTTACATTACTGTTAAAGCTTTGCTTTTACACTCTGTTGGCTAGACTGTCCATCACTTTTCTTTGTATTAACATTTCATAACTTGCCACATTCTTGTTTTTATTATTCATTATAATGCTTTTTCTTTTTTCTTTATCTTATTATCTCTGTCTTTTAAAAACTTGTTTCTAACTTTGTTTTCCATTTTCTCTTTTTACTTTTTCCATACAGTGTTGTTACAGATCTTATAGCAGTCGGTTTAAAGGTAGGAATCTTTTAATATCCTTCCATAGCATTTAAAAATCTTAGTTTTGGCACTTTTTTCCCAATGGTGAAATCATCTCACCTGTTCATAAAATTATCTGTCTTACTGTATGATAATAATCTTTTGTTTTTATTTAGCTCCACCATTAGTAGACCTGTAGCTAGTTTTGGATTTTATATATACACGTAAAGAGAGGTTACAATATAATCTCATTTCTATAAAAGGTGAACAAAAGGTTTCACTTGAACGGTCAGTGTATTTGTTTGTTTTTGTCTTGTTTTGTTTTAACAGTTAATGTAACCTTGGCTGTGATTTATTTTCCTGTCATGTCCTTCCTTTTATCTTCTCTTGGATACATTTATGAGTAATAAAATAAAAATAGCAGCTAAAGTTTCTTCAGTTCCTATCATATGCAAACTGCTTTATATATCTCACTAATCATTAAAACAGTCATTCAGATTAGGTATTAATATTCCCATTTTAGAGATGAAAAAATAGGTTCAGGAAGTTTATGTTTATGGCATGGTGCCTCAGAGTTCAAACCCATATCTTTGTGGTTCCAAAACCAGACTATTTTTTTTCTTTATTTTTTACCTCACTGCCAGTAATGAGGAGGGTACTGTCTACAAGATGAACAGCAGGAGAGCTGGATAATTAATATTTTACAATAATGATTCTTCTAAGTTATAAGTCATTTCAGTTTTATCAAAGTCGTTTCATTTATTGGATGCTGAACTATAAATCAAGTTCGTTAATATGAGACTTTCAAAATATAGATGGAAATTTAAGGTTTCTTTTAGCAATTTGATATCTGATATACCTGAATTGAAAATCTAGTTCTAAAGGCCACTTACAGTTCAGATTACTGTAAAAAATAGAAATAGTTAAATGTGTGCATTGCATGTATTTTATGTAAAGCTGTTCTGCTTTCTGTCCATCATCTCTTGCTAACAATTTCAATGCTTCTGCATTTGGGCTTATTAGATCTGATGGTGGTGCTCATATTCTTAAAACATCTTAAAATATAAGCAAACATAGTGAACAGTGTTTTAGATTAACAATAGGTTGCTCGAGATTAGCGCAATTGGGAACTACTGCTTATACAGTCTTTTGAAGTTGAATGGTATTAGCTTGCTTTAGCAAACTTTGGATATATTTTATGAGCTAAAAATGAAGAAGCTGCTTTTGATGGGGTATACCTTTTTTTTTGGTAGATACTTAGGTCAGTTTCTCATTTGTGAATAAATACTCATAGATTAGAAACTGCAGGCTTATATCCCTTTTGGTGTTTCAGTAGGGGCCTTTGAAGGAAGGAATATTTAAAGTGAGCGTTGCTTTTGTCTTACCAGAAATTTAATTTGTGATTCTAGAGTTCTTCTGGGAAAAATGAATACATGAGACATTTGGAAGTTGAGGAATTATGCTTGAAGGACTGTCATGCCTGTTTTGTTCTGGGGAAAATATATATCTTGATGATAAAAGGAAAATTTAAATGTAGGGCACAAGCGACTAGATTTGAATACACAGTTTGTATTTCTGACTACCTATGTTGCAGCAAGCACTTTGGAAAGAAAGATCAAATCCTAGTCTGAAGAAAAGATGAGCTGATTAGTTGATTCACTAGGCAGTACTGGAAATGTCTGTAAAATTATTCATTATATGAAGAACATTCTCATAAGATTGTTCTGCTTCTTTCTTGGATCCCATCCAAGAAAGTTTAGTTACCAAGTAATAGGCCAATAAGGCTCATATTTCCACTAAATTTTATAAACCAAAATTAGGGAATTTAAAATAAGTCCTTCAAGAATGTCTGTTACTTTTTTTTTTTTTTTATAATTTGCTCTCTGAATATGACAACACAGGGAAGAGCATTAGCCACTGAAAGAGTGGATTTCAGGTGATGCTCCATCAGTTGCTCTCCTGGATGCAGGAAAGTAACATGGATCTTATTTTAGGGACTTGAAAATACCCTTAAATATGAAATACATTACCTTAGAGAAAGAAAACTAAATTGTTTTTAGAGATTAAGTGACTCACTGGAATGTGTCATGAGGGCAGGAATTTTTGATATTTCCTTCCCTACTGTGTTTCCAGTGTCTGGCACATACTAAGCCCTCAGAAATGCTTGATGAATGAGTTAATTTTGCTGGTGTTTCTTCTAATAGGTATATACCATGGTGAGAGAGGATTAAGTTCATTTTTTAGATTGAGATTTTCTTGAAGATGGATAACATTTTCAGGCAGCTTACATGTGCCATGTTTGAGATTTATTTATACTTAGTTGTGTACCTTGGATGTTCTTTGCAAGATATCAGTTTTTGAGCCTTGTCTAAATTAGGCAAGGAAATTAGCTTTTGGTACTTTTCAGAAAATGCTTGTTTTATTTCCATGTGTTATTTAGTATTCTGAAATGCTTTTAAAAACATCAAGAAGGGATTGCTGTTCTTAATTTTCACTTCTTTTAAATAAAGAACAAACCAGGTGATTATTAGTAATACTAAACATGTTTCAAAAACTTTATTATACCAGATAAATTGAAGCATCACCACTGTGGGTAACATAGCTTTTTATTTGTGTACCTAAGTATATTTTAAATTTCCAGTTCATACTTTTATTATTACTAGCCAGTTTATCTTAAATATTTTTCATATTTCTAAATAATTTTTCAGGATACTATTATAGCTATTTAATGATTTTCTAAAATAATGATCTTGCATATCAACCATATTAGGGATTTTCTGGTTTGTCTTTCTATTTTAAAATGATTCCTTGAGCATAGAAAAACAAGTTTAGGAAGGATTATAATTGGCTTCTAATGATTATCATTGCCTGTCACCATCTAGGAAAGAACAATGCATTGTATTTAAATTAATTTCTATTTAAACTTGACTCTGAATTAGAAATTAAGCTAAATTAATTTTGAAGATTTATTTTCTGTTTGCTCCACCAGGAGTTAGCAGACCATATACAACCTGTGGACCAAATCCAGCTTGCCACCTGTTTTTGTAAATAGTTGTAGTGGAACACAGCCGTGCTCATTAGTTTGCATATTGTCTGGATACTTTAATGATACAACGACAGAGAGGTTATAGCAGCCACCATATGACAGCAAATTCTAAAAGATTTACTTTCTGACCCTTTTCAAAAAAAAATCATCTGCTACTTGCTGTGCTTGAACTACAGAAAATACTGAAGGCCTTTGCCAGAAATTTTTTTTCTTTTAAACTGAGCTGTAATTTACATAGAGTGAAATGCATAGATCTTAAGTGTTCAGCTCAGTCGCTCAATCATGTCCAACTTTTTGAGACCCCATGAACCGCAGCATGCCAGGCCTCCCTGTCCATCACCAACTCCCAGAGTCCACCCAAACTCCTGTCCATTGAGTCAGTGATGCCATCCAACCATTTCATCCTCTATCATCCCCTTCTCCTGCTCTCAATCTTTCCCAGCATCAGGGTCTTTTCAAATGAGTCAGGTCTTCACATCAGGTGGCCAAAGCTGAAGTTTCAGCTTCAACATCAGTTCCTACCAGTTAACACCCAGGACCCATCTCCTTTAGGATGGACTCCTTTAGATTGGATCTCCTTGCAGCCCAGGGGACTCTCAAGAGTCTTCTCCCAGTTCAAAAGCATCAATTCTTTGGCACTTAGCTTTCTTTATAGTCCAGCTCTCACGTCTATACATGACCACTGGAAAAACCATAGCCTTGACTAATTGGACCTTTGTTGACAAAGTAATGTCTCTGCTTTTCAATATGCTGTCTAGGTTGAGCTTAAGGGTACAGTGCAGTAAATTTGACAAGTTTATCCCCTTGTTTCCTGTTGCCCTTTACCAGACCCAGTCTAGGCAACTCTTTTGATTTCTATCACCACAGATTAATTTTGCACGTTTTGAACTTCATATAAGTGGAATAAAATATTCATGCTGCATGTATACAGTGTGAGCTTCCCTGATGGCCCAGTGGTAAACAGTCTGCCAGCCTATGCAGTTGACTTAGGTTTGATCCCTGGGTCAGGAAGATCCTCTGGAGAAGGAAATGGCAACCCACTACTTCAGTGTTCTTGCCTAGAAAATCTCATGGACAAAGGAGCCTCGAGGGCTATAGTCCAAGGGGTTGCAGAAGAGTTGCTAAACTCTTTAGCACTCTTTAGACTCAGTGCTAAAACAACGATAAACAACATAAACTCTTTGATGTCTGGCTTTTACTCCGCAAAATGGATTTTTAGATTTATTGATATCTATGTACTATGTATCAGTAAATTTTTCTTCTTTCTTAATGAGAGTATTCCATTGTGTGAATATGTCATGATATTTAAAAATCCATCCTCATGTTGATAGACGTTTAGATCCTTTTCAGATTGGAGCTATTACGAATAAAGCTCCTATAAACATTTGTGTATGTCTTTGTGTAAATGTTTGTTTTGTTTCATTGTACACCATGCTTCGAAGTAAAATTGTATGTGTGTGTATTTAACTTGGTTATTTTGCAAAATGTTGCACCACTTTACACTCTGACCAGCTTTGTATTAGAGTTCAGGTTGCCTCACATCCTTGCCAACACTTTACTGTTAGCCATGCTAGTACGTATAACTAGAATGGCTAGTAGTATCTTATTATAGTTTTAATTTCCATTGACCTGATGACTGAGTAGTGTGTACCCTTTCATGTGCTCATTAGCCATTCACTTACCTTCTTTTATGAATGTTAACTTTTTTGCCCATTCCTTTAAAGTGGATTTCTTATAGACCACATACAGTTAGGTCTTTTTTTTTTTTTATTTTAAACCCACTCTGAACAGTGTCTTTTAATTGGTATATGTAGACCATTACCTTTCACACTTCCAGGGATGATTAAGTGGGTTGATTTTAAAAAGTATCTTGTTCATAAACTGTTTTGTATTCACTGACTTGTTCTTTGTCTTTATTTTTTCCCCTCTCTTTTTTTTTTTTGCCTTCTCTGGTTTTAGTTGAGCATTTTATGTGATTCCTTTATCTCCTCTGTTAGTCTCTCATAGTTTAAAAAAATTGTTAGAGGTTGCAGTCTACATTTACAACTTTAAGTCCACCTCCAAATAATACTGTACTGCTTCATGTATAGTGCAGGTAGCTTAAACAGTGAAAGTGAAGTCGCTCAGTCGTGTCCGACTCTTTGCAACCCCATGGACTATAGCCCACCAGGCTCCTCTGTCCATGGGATTTTCCAGGCAAGAACACTGGAGTGGATTGCCATTTCCTTCTCCAGGGGATCTTCCCCACGCAGGGATCGAACCCCGGTCTCCCTCATTGTAGACCAGATGCTCTACCATCTGAGCCACCAGGGGAGCTTAAACAGGGCATTCCCAATTTGTCCTTCCTGTCCCTTAGGACAGATCTTTCCTTTCCTTAAAAAACTACTTATTTATTTGGGTCTTCATTGCTGGATGGTGTTTCCTGTGGTTGTGGTGAGCAGGGGCTACTCTCCAGTCGCGTTGCATGGACTTCTTATTGCAACAGATCCTCTTGCTTCAGTAGTTGTGTCTCCCAGGCTTGAGAGCAGAGGCTCAGTAGTCGTGGAGTGTGGTCTTAGTTGTCCAATGGCATGTGGCATCTTCCCGGACCAAGGATGGAACCCATGTCTCCTGCATTGGCAAATGGATTCTTCACCACTGGGCCATCAAAGAAGCCCTCACCCTTCATTTTCCTTAATTATAGGCTGTAATCACCCAATATATTGTTGCTGTTGGAGAATGAGGAGATAAAACGCCTTCACTTGCTCCTTCCTCGCTAGTCTTCCTTTCCTTATATAGGGCTGAGTTCTGATCTACTTAATTTTTCTTCTTCCCAAAGACCACCTTTTAATATTTTTTTGCAGAACAGGTCTACTAACAGTACATTTCCTTGGTTTTTGTGTGAGGAAGTCTTTTTCTTCTTTACTCTTCAGATAGAAATTCTAGATTGGTGGGTTTTTTTTTTCCCCCCTCCAGTAACACTTTAAATATTCCACTCTTCTTCCTTCCATGGTTCTGATGAGAAAGTAACCTCTGTAATTCTTATCCTTACTTCTCTGTTAAGTAAGATGTTTTCCTCACCCCCCCCCAATATTTTCTCTTTGTTTTTGGTTTTCTGCAGTTTGAGTGATATGCTGAAGTGCATATTTTTTGGTATTATCCTGTTGGTGTTCTCTGAGATCCTGGTTTTGTGGTTTGGTATCTATCATTGATTATAGCAAGCTCTTAGTCATTCATTACTTTCAGATTTTTTTTTTCTTCACTCTCTCCTTTTCTTTCTGTACCACTCTCCATTTTTTTCTTCTTGCATTTCAGTTTGGGAGGTTTCTATTGGAATTACCTTCAAGCTCATAATTCTTTTCTCAGCCATGTCAGTCTGTTGAGAATTATATAAGATTGGTATCATTCCTTTCTTAAATGTTTGATAGAAGTAGTCAATGTAGCTATTTGTGGATGCATTTTCTTTGTGGGAAGGTTTTTAATTATGAATTCAGTTTTAAAAATAGATACTGAGCTACTCAGGTTTTTTTTCTTTAGTTACATCCCACAAAATTTGGTATACTGGGTTTTAATTTTTACTTAGTATAAAGTATTTTCTACTCTTCCTGTAATTCCCTTTTTACATATGATTATTTATAAGTGCATGATTTACCTTCTGAATATTTGGGAGTTTAATTTCTAAATATTTGGTTTTCAACCCAAATCTTGGAATTTCTAGTTTTTTGAAAAAATGCTGCTTTGAGTAGAGAACATGCTCTGTACCATTTCAGCCCTTTACATTTCCTGAGATTTGTTCTAATGTCAAGCTATGGTCTGTCTTTATGAATGTCCTATGTAGACTTGAAAAAATGTATAGTTTACTTTTGTTGGGTGTAGTGCCTCCTTATAAATGTTGGTAGGAAAAACTGGTTGAAGTTGCAAGTCTTCTGTAATCTTCCTGATTTTCTTTCTATTCTGTTAATTACCAGAAGAAGAGAGAGAGATTGGAATTTCCATCCACAGTTGTGGTTTTCTTAAATTTCTTTCTACAGTTCTGTCCGTTTTTGCTTTATATATTTTAAAGCTCAATTACACTAGTGGTAAAGAACCCACCTGCCGATGCAGGAGATGTAAAAGGCCTGGGCTAAGACGATTTCCTGGAGGGAAGGCATGGAAACCCACTCAGGTATTCTTGCCGGGAGAATCTCATGGACAGAGAGGCCTGGCAAGCTACAGTCCATGAGGTCACACAGATTTGGACATGACTGAAGCAAAGATGCATTCACGTTTAGGAATGTTTTATTTTCTTGATGAATTAACCTTTTAAGAACTCATTTGTGATATACATGTTTACACTAATAATTCCTGTCCCAAAGTCTACTTTGTCTTATAGTGATAAAGTCATTTTAGTTATTCCAGTTTTCTTATGATTAGTATTTGTGTGGTATATCTTTTCTTCCTGTTCCCCCTTTTTTTCCCTTTTAATTTGTCTGTATTTAAAATAGATCAAAGAGTGGATGAGCCAAAGAGATAGTAAGGAGCAAGGTAGTGGTCTTAAATCTACTTGAAGGATTAATTTCCAAAAGACTGACTTCTCTTGCTTTCTCTGATAAAAATGAGCTACCTTATGGAGAGGGCCATTTACAGACTGAATCCTGCCAGCAGTCACTTGAGTGAACATGGAAGTAGGACCTCTGTTTTCTCTGTTGAGCCTTGAGATGATTCCAGTCTGTGAGAGACCCTGAACCAGAGAATGTAACTAAGCCATGCCTAGATTCCTGGCTCTCAGAAATTGAGTTAAGAAAGAATTTTTTTTTTTTTTTTGAGAACTTTCCTAGTGTTCCAGTTATTTAAACTCTGTGCTCCCAATGCAGGGGCAAGGGTTTGATCCCTGGTCGCAGAACTAAGATCTCACATGCCTCATAACAAAACTAAAAATTAAAAAAAAATTTAAGTTACTAGATTTGGGGATAATGTGTTAATGCATCCATGTATAACTAATATAACTGCCAGTAGTGAATAAATATTGAAAGATGAGTAATAAAATAGCTATTAATGTCTGATGTTTCCCTGGTGGCTCAGTGGTAAAGAATCTGCCTGTAGTGCAGAAGATGCAAGTTCAGTCCCTGGGTTGGGAAGATCCCCTGGAGGAGGGCATGGCAATCCGCTTCAGTATTCTTGCCTGTAGAATCCCAGGGACAGAGGAGCCTGGCAGGCCACAGTCCGTAGGTTGTAAAGAATCGGACATGACTGAAGCAACTTAAAATGCACGCAAGATTATAAAAAATGCAAATACTTTTTTGGTTGTAAATCACTGTGCATATGACTCTTTTATATTACCACATTCTCTCTCTCTGATAGCTTACCATACTTTGCACATACTTTGAGTTTTACTTTATAAAAATTTTCTTTTTTCTTGTTGTACTGATGTGGTGAATTTCATTGATAGCTTATGTTTTAAAACTTCAATACAAACTTACAGAAAGGTTGCAGAGTACTATAAAAAAACTTACATAATCATTAACCAGGCAATTCACATTTGCTCCATTGTTTTATTTTTCATTTATAGTCTTTTCTCTCTATATGTTACTTTCTGCAGATATATATCTCTCTCTTTTCCTTTTTTATCCTTCTGAATTATCATTTGGTTAGGATGATTTTCAGCCCAGCTCTCCACTATATTAAGTTATTAATTTTCCCTTCCTAATTGTATGTCAAGGTGATTCCTTGAAACTTCATTGATATGTTATTTTACTTTATTCTTTAACCCCTAAATACTTTAGAGTATATTGTCTAAAAGCAAAGATATTTGACATTACTGTAGCATAATTATCAAAATCTGGAAGTTAATCTGAAGTGTTGCTTCAGTCTTTTTGATTCATGATATTGACATTTTAAAAGAATGTAGGCCTGTTATTGTGAAGGATATCCCTTACTTTGAGTTTATCTGTCTCTTATAACTGGACTTAAGTAAATACCACAGAAGCTATGTTAGTTCTTAGTGTATTTTTTCAGAAGGCAAAGGATGTTGATTTGTCCTGTTACTTGTCATGTCTTAACTTTTTTTTTTTATTTTCTTTACTTTATTGTGTTGGTTTTGCCGTACATTGACATGAAACCTCCATGGGTTTACATATGCTCCCCCTCCAGAACCCTCCTCCCTCCTCCCTCCCGATTCCCTCCTCCGTGCACCAGCCCCGAGCATCAACCCTGGGCTGGCGATTGATTTCACATATGATAATTAACATGTTTCAATGCCATTCTCCCATATCATCGCATCCTTGCCCTCATCCACAGAGTCAACGAGTCTGTTCTATACATCTGCGTTCCTTTTGCTGTCTCGCATGTTGGGTTCTCATTACCATCTTTCTAAATTCCATATATATGCGTTAGTATACTGTATTGTTGTTTTTCCTTCTGGCTTACTTCACTCTGGATAATAGGCTCCAGTTCCTAACTTTGATTGCTTTAGGTTGTATTTGCCAGATTTTCCACTGTAAATTTACTGTTTCTCTCTTTGCAACTAGTAAGTATTTTGTGGAGTAATACTTTGAGGCCACACTAGGATTATTGTAATTCTCAAACTTTAACGTACTCGTTTTAACATCTATTTTGATGATTCTTGCCTGAAATTGTTGTTATAATGATAGTTGTAAAGTGGTGATTTTCTAATTTTACTTTTGGAGTCAAGATTTCATTCACTAGCTGCTTAAAATGAACTGAGGGACTCGTTCTTTTGCTGTTTTGTGAAATAAATTTTTTCTTAATAGTTTAGTAGACCTCACCTGTGAAGTCATCTGGACCTGGATCAGTAGTGAGGAGTAGGGATGTCTTTGTATATTATCTCATTATCTGTAATCCTTATGGTCAATTCAGGTACTTTATTCCTCTCACACTAATTTTGGGATTTGGATTTGCTCTGTTGTTTTGTGTTTTTTTTTTTCAGTCAGATAATTAACTCACATATTTTAAAATCTGATATTTCCTCATAAGTGTATTTTCAACTATAAATTTATCTTTAAGTGCTAAAGCTGGATCCCCCAAGTTTTCAATTTGTGTTTTTCATTTTCATTATATCCAAATGTTTTTATATTTTCCTTATGATTGCAGAAATTTTACTTACTTATCTTTGAAGTACAGTTATGTTACAGTGTTGTGTTTCTGATGCACAGCAAAGTGATTCAGTTAATATATATGTATGTTTATATATGTGTACATGTATCCTCTTTCAGATTGTTTTCCTTTATAGTTTATTACAAGATATTGACTAGAGTTCTCTCTGCTGTACAGTAGTTTATCTATTTTATATATATATAGCAGTTTGTATCTGCTTATTCCACACTCTTAATTTATCCCTCCCTCTTTTACCTTTGATAGCCATACGTTCGTTTCCTCTGTCCGTGAATCTGTTCTTCTTTTATACATAAGTTCATTTATATCATATTTGAGATTTCACATGTAAGTGATATCATATATACTTATGTTTCTCTTCCTGACTTCCTTCATTTAATATGGTAATCTGTAGGTCCATCTGTGTTGCTGCAAATGGCTTTATTTCATTCTTTTTTTAATGGCTGTGTAATATTCATGTGTGTATGTGTATCTTACAACTTTTTACCCATTCATCTGTTGATGGACATTTAGATTGTGCCCATGTCTTGGCTGTTCTAAGTAGTACTGCTAGGAACATGTGGTGCAGGTATCATTTTGAAAAAAGTCTCTATTTTAACTCCAGGATTATTTAGTAGCTTTAAAGTTTGGTTGTCGAACATTGGCTATTCTTTTTTTATTGTTTGTAATTTTACTGTGTTTTTTTATAGAAAACATAGTATGTTCAGCATATTCCTTTGAATTGTATTGAAACTTCTTTTATGAACTAAAATGGGAATTGGCAACTATTGTCCAAGGACTAAACAGGGCTCACTGCCATCTGTTTTTATACATCCTTTACTAAAATGGTCTTTATATTTCTAAGTGCTTGAAAGAAATCCAATGATTAATATTCTGTAACAGGTGAAAAATAGATGAGATTCAAATCTCGGTGTCTATAAATAAAATTTTATTGAAACACAGCCATGCTCATTCATTTTCACATTGTCTATGATTGCTTTTGTGAATTGTATCAGAGACTGTATGGCCCACGAAGTCTAAAATATCTTACTGTTTGGCCCTTTGCATATGAAATTTGCCGGTCTGGCACAGGGTCTGTTGTTATAAATGTTTATTCTTAGCTGCCTGTCTGGTTCTGCATTCAGTATATCTGTTAGCTCAAGTTATTGATTGTTTTATTTGTTTTTTCTGGTCATATTTTATGTGTTTGGTCTATTGGTTTCTAAGAGAAATGTATTAAAATTTCAATTCAGCTGTTGATTTGTCTTTTTTTCCTTATATTTCATCAAGGCTTTCCTTTCATTAGTTTGGTTCCAGAGACTCAAACATCCCTTTAGCTTCTGTAGTTCTCCATGGTTGATTTTGGAAATGGGAGTTAACAGTTTATGCTAGCTTCCGACTGACTTATTACCTAATATGGGAAGTGCAAAGGACAGTGGTAGTTTCGGGCTTCAGACCCACATGTTTATTACCTAGTACATCAAGTACAAAGCACTATAACTTAGATATGTTATTGTGAAATTTTAAAATTCCACAAGTGAAGAGATGATTCAGAAAACTTCGAGGGAGAGAGAAAAAAACAAGTTAATTTTAAAGATATGAATGTCAGACTGGCATCTTACCAGTCATACTGTATGCTAGATGAAAATGGGACTGTGTTTACAATTTTCTTAAGAATAATGATTTTTAACCCAGATTTCTTTACTGACAAATGATTAATTATAAGGATAGAATTTTTAGATATGCATGGATCCAGAAAGTTTAGCTTTATGTGTTTACCATCATTTAGGTAGTTATTTAAGGTTGCAGCAAAATAATGTGAACTAAGGACATGGAAGACAGAAGTTCAGGAAAAAGTTAAGTCAACCCAGATGGAAATGAAAAGAAGGCTTAAGTTAATAACTGTTCAGAAGTCCTAGAAAGCAATCATTCAAGATTGAAGCAAGAGAAAAGAGGGTTTTAGGTGGGAGATCTTAGGAAGAAAAATGAGAACTGTATAGAATGAGTGGTATCATGAAGAGTTTGGGGAAATTTTGATGATATAATAAAGGATAATAGTGTCAGAAAAATAAAGACAGTTTTAAAATGTCATGGGAAGCAAAATGAATGAATGAGTGAATGAATGAATAAATAAAGATGTCTAACTATGAACCAAATTAGAATATATCGTGGTGTTAAGAAATTGATAGAGTGTGATAAAGAATCTGTTTAATCTTGATTCTAAGAACAGTCTTTTTCAAGTGGTTTTAAGGTTGTGACATTAGATGTGTAGAGTAAAAAGTGAAGTGTGCCAGGATTATGTTTCCTTGAACAGTATTTACATAGTAATAAAAATGTAAATATTGTTTATTGATATTCAGCTTCGAGTCATCCTTTGGACAGGACAGAAATGGGCAAAGCCAAGAATGATTGTTGATTTATTCTGATGATATATTCTGCTATTGTTGGAGGGCAGAATATAACAACTATACCAATAAAAATTAAAATGAAGCTGGCGGAGAGGGAGGGAAGGGGGGAACAGATTACTAGCCCCAAAAGCTTTCTTTCAAAATGGAGAATCACAAGATAATGTCACCTGTGTTCAATTCCTGGTCAAGGGATTAAGATCCCACATGCTGTGCAGCATGGCCAAAAAAAATTTTTTTTTAAATTAAATGAATGAATGAATGTGTAACTGAATCACTTTGCTGTACACCTGAAACTAACACAACATTGTAAGCCAACTAAACTCCAATAAAATTAAAATATTTTTAAATAATAAAAAATGAAAGAATAAGATCTAACATTTCAAAATATATACAAAAAGAGATAGCATCAAGTTGACAAGCAATAACGATATAAATTTAGTATTTAAAGTTCAAAGATACTTGAACAAGAATTAAAACTAATAGCATATATTTCAAACATTGAGAGAACAGAAAAGGGAGGAATTTTAGAGATAAATTCTTAAGGTCTCATATTAGAGGTCAGTTTATTTTCTAAGTTGATAACTTATAAATAGTAATATAAACATGTTGTCTAGTGTTGCGGTGGCAACCATTAGCATAAGAACTGTTTAAAGACTGGATTTGGGTGCTGAGATCTGCTTTTATCATATAAACTCTTTTGTAATATTTGTTCTAGTACACATATTTGATAAAAGTAAAAATTAAATTCAAAAATAAGAGAGAACAGAAGTATTTCAACAAATTCAACTGTGTACATGTGGAGAACTCTTATTCACAGTGTTGTCCCTCTTGTCGTTTCCATAAAGACAACAATTTTATTAGCTTTTTCTTTACCCTTCTAGTACCTTTCTAATGCATATATAGGGCTTCCCTGGTGGCTCAGACAATAAAGAATCTGCCTGCAATGCAGGAGACCTGGGTTCCATCCTTGGGTCAGGAAGATGCCCTGGAGAAAGGAATGGCTACCCACTCCAGTATTCTTGCCTGGAGAATTCCATGGACAGAGGAGCCTGGTGGGCCACAGTCCATGGGGTCTGAAAGAGCTGGACACAACTGAGTGACTAACACTGCACCAGAGACAACTATCCATATTTTTTCATCCTTTTCTAATACGTTATCAATATCAATAATCTCAGATATGCAGATGACACCACCCTTATGGCAGAAAGTGAAGAGGAAAGTGGAGAGGAACTGAAGATGAAGGTGAAAGAGGAGAGTGAAAAAGGTGGCTTAAAACTCAACATTCAAAAACACTAAGATCATGGCATCCAGTCATATCACTTGATGGCAGATAGCTGGGGAAACAGTGACAGACTTTATTTCATTATTTTTATTTCTTTCCAAAACTTTGCCTATCGTAGTTTTAATCTAATTACACAGAAGAAAAAACCTATGGTATTAACTATAAGGTAATACCCTAGGTCAAACCTAATACCTAATAAAAAAAGATAGTTCTAGTATCATGGAAAATAATGAGTTTTTTGATAGCTCCTTTTTTATGATCATAGTACCTTGATAGACTAAAATAAATAATATCTTATTCTTGAGTTTCACATGCATTTAGATATGATCTGAAATTTAACCATGAGCTAATGGTTTGTTTTCAGAATCTTCCTTACCTGTTATTTTATTGGCTGATTCTCAGTTGTGTGGATTGCCTTTTGTCGTATTAATAATCTCACCTTAATGCTAAACAGAACCACTTCCCATCAAGTTGATGATAAAACACTTTATTTGTGGTGCTTAATTGCAATATCCCTTTGCTTTGTTGGACCTGTTTATTTAATTAGTCTTCAGCAGGAGAGAGAGAGCTTCAGTAATTGATACTTGAGGCAGTGAAGCTGATTGGTGTGTTGACTTAACCAGAAAGCTAACAAGTCCACAGAACAACTGTTGCACTTTTGTAAATTTACTGTGTGTTTCTAAGGAGACTGTTGAGCAAGTATTATTCATGCTCCACCCCCACCCCATTCTGTCTTCATTATTTGATTTGTTAAAGCCTTTTTGTTTAATGTTAATTCGTTTACCTGTGGTACAGAGTCTTTTTTTCTTTCACTTTTTAACTTTTTAACAGTTCTCTTCTGTTGATCATCTAGTCACTCATCCAAATAAGCCTTCCAGTATTTATTTAGAGTCTTCATTCTGCTTATCTTCCATTCATTTCATAAACTATAATTTCTTACAGTAGCTGGCACGGAGTGCTGTGCTTAGTCGCTCAGTCTTGTCCGACTCTTTGCGACTCCACAACTGTCACCCACCAGGCTCCTCTGACCGTGGGGATTCTCCAGGCAAGAAGATTGGAGTCGATTGCCATGCCCTCCTCCAGAGGAGCATCCCAACCCAGGGATTGAACCCAGGTCTCCCACATTGCAGGGTGGATTCTTTACTGTCTGGGCCATCAGGGAAGCCCCAGCAGAGAGTGAGGTGGAGCAAAATATGCGACCCTAAAATAGGCCACCTTGGCATGTTGATTATTTTTAATTAAAGTTATTTAAGAAACAGATGATGCAAGCACACTGACCCTGCTTTGTCTCCCTGAAAGCAGGAAATAAATCTTCCAAGTGAAAGTATCCTCCTTAAGTTAGTACAAGGAGGGTAGAAGTCGTCTTTATCACCAGAGATAGGAAATTTAAGGCAGAGAAGGCTGATTAAGCCCCAGCCCCTTTGTTTTGTCAGATCTCCACAAATAATTGTTTTCTTTGTCTAAAAGGCATAAAAACTGCATGCTTTGGTCACTTCTTGAAGTCTCATATCTTCATGAGTTCCTGTATGTATGAAATTAAATGTTTTTTTCCTGTTAATCTGTCTCGCGTCAGTGTAATTTTTAGACCAGCCAAAGAACCTAGACGAGAAGAAGGCAAACATTTTTCCTCCCTTACAAGACACTCAGTTTTACCTAGGTCTGCATTGCTCTTCCTTGACTATAATTGAAAATTAATTTTCAGACACTTAGAATATAAATGTTAATCATAATTTTCAGAAATACTGTTTGCTTTTTGTGAAGTAGTCTGTTAATTACAGGCAGGGATTTCCCCTCCTCCCCCCAGGAGAAAGAGTTGATGTCAAGGAAAGAATATGTTTAGTGAACTGATTGTGTTTTTGTCACTTTTTAAAAGCTTACAAAGTAATATGACTTTGGATTTGAGCTTTATAATGTTTTAAAACCTTTATTTTCTATGATTGGAAAATGAATCTTCGGGAGCAAAAAAGCTTAGCTAGTAGATTTTGATTATCAGAATATTTTTTATGACTTCATTTTTAAATGTAAGCTTTTTTTGCTATCTTTATCTTTTATCATATCCTGAAGTTATTAGGGTCAAAAGTTGTCAGTTTTTTAAGGTGTCAAAATTATTTGAGATACACATTGTTTATTCTGTAACATGAATGGTAACCCCATCTCTGCTATTTCCAAGTATAAAACTTAAGGATCAAATATTTTAATTTTTCTTATTATATAATAAGTCATAAAAATAAGCATTCCAGCATTTCACTGGATCCTATAGGGTTTGCTTTACTTGTGCATTATTTTAGGCTACTCTTTTTAAAAATTCTTCTTGTTACTATTGGAAGATCTAGTAGAATTATCAAACTTAAATGCTTTTATTTTGAAGACTCTGTAATGTTCACCATTTCCTTGTTATAGTTTATATTTGGTGTAGAAACATGAGCTATAACAGTTAAAATGTAGTATTAATTTACTTAATATGCCATATAAATTAATCTTTTTTAAAATATTTGACTAGTAGATCCCATTTTTGGACTAAATTTTTCCTTTAGAGTTAGAAATCTAGATTTAGAGGTGAAGAATACAGTTTTAAAAAATCTTAAATGAAGAGTTTTAATATACTTGCTCTATTGATTCATCATTTATCCATGACAAGAATTAGACCAACAGTCAAATTAGGGAACAGGTTTCCCTGGTGGCTCAGATGGTATAGAATCTGCCTGCAATGCGGGAGACCCAGGTTCAATTCCTGGGTCGGGAATATCCCCTGGAGAAGGAAATGGAACCCACTCCAGTGTTCTTGCCTGGACATAGACAGAGGAGCCTGGTGCACTGCAGTCCATGGGGTCACAGAGTCAGACATGATTTAGCGACTAAACTACAAAACAGCAATTCTATATAGCTACAAACAACAACTCTGTGTTAAGCATACTTGATTGCTCTGGAGGCTAACCTTAAAATTCATTCTCCAGCCCCTCCAGCCGTATGGTCAACCTTGTTCTAACACTGTCTGGTGAATCAAAGCCCCTCAAGTTTTTTTTTGTTTTTTTTTTAAAGGCACTTTCTCAGGCATAACTTTACCAGGGGTTTAGAGATTACCTCCTAGAAGGAGAGGGCAAAAACCAGACCTCTCTTTGAACAAGGTTAGAGTCTTTACTACACAGACTGTGAGCCAAACTGAGTAATATTAAAGTTGTGGCAGTTATGTGCCAATTCCAACAATATTTGAAAAACCCCTTTAGAAGTGGCTCAGCTCGTAAAGAATCCACCTGCAATGCAGGAGACTGGTTTGATTCCTGGATTGGGAACATCCACTGGAGAAGGGGTAGGCTACACACAGCAGTATTCTTGGGCTTCCCTGGTGGCTCAGCTAGTAAAGAATCCGCCTGCAATGCAGGTAGACCTGGGTTCAATCCCTGGGTTGGGAAGATCCTCTGGAGAAGGGAATGGCTACCCATTCCAGTAGTCTGGCCTGGAAAATTCCGTGGACTGTATAGTCCATGTGGTTGCAAAGATTCGGACACAACTGAGCGACTTTAACTTTTATTATAGAAGCAAAAACGCATCTTAGTAGTCACTTGTAGTATCTTAGTAATTTGAAGTTACTTTATATTGTTGAGCAGAAGTTTGAGATTTCTTGCAGTTTTACCTTCACTCAAAAAGAAAGAAATTTCTTTACTTCAGAATATTTATTCTCTGGATAGAATATAAAATATAAAAAATACTGTATTCTAAATGCAGCATAATTTTGGGGATCAATAAATTACATGTGATGGTAATATTGAGTAGTAGGGAAATAGTAGGCAATTATAGAATTTAAGAATTCATTAAATAATTATGATGGAGACTAACAATGGGACAGAAGCTTATCAGTTAAAAAGATTACAGAGGAACGTGGGTTCATATTATAACTTCATACAGTGTGTATTAGGATAACACAACTATCAAAATGATCTAGTTAATTAACATCTGTATATTTTCCTGATATAATTGGATAAGTATGCAAAAATGTTTAAATGAAGATGGTTATAGTGAAAAATTTGACATTTTTTTTTCTAAACAGATATCATCGGTGTGCTGAAGGAAAGTTCTAATGCCACATTGTTTATTCTTCTGTGTCCTACTCTTGCCATCCCATGGACTGTAGCCCATCAGGCTCCTCTGTCTATGGGATTTTCCAGGCAGGAATACTGGAGTGGTTGGCCATTTCCTTTTCCAGGAGATCTTTCTGACCCAGGGATTGAACCTAGGTCTCCTGCACTTCAGGCAGGCTCTTTACCAACTGAACTACCAGGGAAGCCTCTCTTATTCTCAAAGGTTAATCATAAATGGAACTTTATTAAATCTCTTCTGCAGTCCTTTCCATTTTAATTTTGTCAAAGTCCAGTTTTTATTGAGGGAATAAAAACTGACAGAGGGAATTTGGTTTTAGTCAGTATCAAAAAGTTTGCATTTCTTTTTAAAACTTTAGAAGATTTCCTTTATTGAAAGAATATTTTTACCTTTGAGAGATTGCTATTCAATACTAATTACATTGTGTACGTAGAACTAGATCTCCCCCATGGCTCAGCGGTAAAGAATCTGCCTGCCAAGCAGGAGACATGGGTTTGATTCCTGGGTCAGGAGGATCAGGAAATTCTCTTCCACTGTCAGGGGCCAGGTTTCGATCTCTGGTGAGAGAACTAAGATCTCACAAGTGGTGGCTTGCGGCCAAAAACATTGACCGAGAGCTGAACAAATTACCATTTGAAATAGGTTGGCTTTAAATTTATACATGTTGTTTATTGGTCTTCCTATATATAGATGTTTTAATCTTGGTAATAGACTTCATGGTTACAATGAAAAGGCTAGTCCCACTCACTTATCTTTTAGCTTTAATAGTTCAGCTTTGAAATTGGTCAAGCTCTTCCCTTAAAAAAAAGTCTAAATTACTTAAAAGAGTAGTTATTTAAGAAATACTACACAGTAAAGACCATTTAAAGAGTAATGGATGAAAAATCACTTATTTAAAGGATTTGGCCAATATAGAAATAAATTACATCTTTTTGTTCAACTTTTAAGAATATGTGTATATATATATAATATATATATCATGAAAAAGTATATATATATTTATATATGTATGGGTGAAAAAGTCAGGGAGTGCTGCACAAATTATTCACATGTAAATGCTTAAAAATATACTACAAAAACAACATGCTTAATATGCCAGTTGTATTTAAGATACATTAAATATGCTTAAAAGTATACTGCAAAAATAATAATCAGGATACAGCCCCTAAGTATGGTTTTTGGTACTTCAGATGTAACATCTCAGGGTTTGGTCAAAAAAGGTTATGGGAGTTTGCTGCCAATTATGTGATGGCAGTTCTGTTTTTTATCATTAACAACCATGTAGATGTGCGATAATTTCCCTTTACTGTTCTCTTCCAACCTTTAGATGTTATGATTCTTGAGGTGTTCTCTTTAAATGCTGTGATTTCAGATTTAAGTAATAGTACTAGCTTTTAATATTTTTAGTAGTAAATTTAAGAGACTCATTTTTATTAACAGAATATTGCTCTTGCTTTTCAGCGGGGGTCTGATGAGCTTCTTTCTTCTGGCATCATTAACGGACCTTTTACCATGAACAGTTCCACTCCTTCTGCAAGTGTGTACGGTGAGTTTTCATTTTTTTTCAAAATTTGAGAATTTTCTTCGCTGGGTTTCAAACATTTTTTCTATGATGTTCTTATTTTGCCCATCTTATGACATCAAGTGCTACTATTTACAACAAAAACTAAAATTTGTGGCTGTGAAGTTGATGTAGATGAAGTTACTAGTTACAGCACTCTTAAATTTTAAGGATTAATTTGGATCTAATTTGATAATTCCTTTTTTGACTGACATTCTTTGTTACATAATTGTGATAAATTATCAATAAGTTGGTGATCTAGAGCTTTTGAGTAAAAGAGCTAGATTTAAAAGCTTTCATTGAATGATGATGGCTTTAGAAGTATTAAAACTAAATTAAAAATTTATAAGCTCACATGATTTTAAAACTAAATGTTCTTGAAATTTGAAGACTGTAAAATGAATTGGAGGAGTGAAATACTGAAGAGATAGCGAGGGGGTTAGGAGGCTGTTGCTGTACAGGAAATCCTGGTAAGGGAGGAGAGTTTGTACTGTAGCAGTAGCAGTTGTGATGGAGAGAATTAGAGAGTTTAGAGGTGAAGTTGATAGTAATTGGTGATTAGTTGAATGTTTGACTAAGGAATTCCACTGATGATTTTCAGATTTTAGATGTGGATAATTGTGTAACTGAGTTGTAGTGCCTTCATTTATATTAGAAAATACAGAAAGAACAGGGTTGGACAACATAGCATGTTCAGATTTCATATACTGATTTGAGGTTCCTCTGGGAACATCCAGACGGAAGTGTCAGGTAGGTAGTGGATTCTTCTGGTTTCAGCATAAGAGAAATTTGGAAATCAGTATCATACTCACTTAACAGTGGAAGCCATGAGAGTAGAGAGTCTCAGAAAAGGTGAGATTTTTTCATCGAAATGTTTTTGGAGTTACAGGAAGTTAGAGAATGAGTGGACTTCACCTTCTAGACCCTGATGTTTGGAAGAGTGAACAACCTTTATGCAAGAACCCCATAAGAGAAGTGACAGTTAAGACAAAAGATGAAAAGAAAATTCAGTAAAGAGATTAACAGTGTATGAGAATTGGTCAGCCACGAAACATTACTCTAGATTTGTTGGTGGGGCAGCAATGGGGGGTTTGTTGTTGTGGAAGTGTGAACAGTAGATAATAGGAGCAGGAGACTAAAAGCTCTCTCAGACTTGATGTGCCTTCAGAATCACCTGAGTGTTTGTTAAAGCACAAACGCAGAGTCCATCCTCAGAATTTCTAGGCCAGTAGACCTGGGACGGGTCCTGATAATTTTACATTTCCACAAGTTCCCAGGAATGATGATGCAGACATTTGAGGAACCACACTTAAAGAGAATTACTGAATGAAGGAAATAACTGGAAGTTGAAGTTCTAAAATCTGATTATCCTCTTGATCTGTTAGACTTTTAAGGAAAAATGGCTCTTACTCCTAGAGCTGTGGTACATCTAGGGTGGGGCCCACGTGTTTGCTTTTAACTTTAAAACTGAGGTCAGTTTGTTTGGTCATATTTACAAACTACTGAAACAGATGACCAGAAAGACTGACATCTTGATTGATTGATTACTTAGGAAAAGAAAGATGTATGAGCTGTGAGTTTATATGGCAGCAGTAGTCCGCTGTATTTTGTCTTTATTTTGTCTTTTCTTCTTGTATCCCATTTCATTTCTAGGTTGAGTATTTTTAGGTTGACAGTTATTTTCTCTTAGTACTTTGCAGGCACTATTTTATTATTCTTTTAGCCTCTGTTGTTGAGAAGCCTTTTGTTAGCCTACGTTATTATTGTGTAGATAGAATTGATTCTCTGTAGTTGTTTTAACATTTTTCTCTTTAATTTCATTCTGTGTCTCCAGCTATGTCTAGGTACGGATTGCTGGTTCTCTAAGGGTTCACTAAAATAGCTTGGGAAGCTTTGAAGAAAATACAGATACCTTGACCTACTCCACACCAATTCTAAAATTGCTGGTTGGGGAAGGAGAGGCCTAGGTACTGTTTTTAAAGCTTCTTAGCTGATACATGTAAGGTGCAGCCAGGGTTGAAGACCATTGTTGGAGACTTTCATTTATCCTGCTTAGTTGTGACCCCAACTTTCCACAGAATTGCCTCCTTCTGGAACTCCAGTTAGACATATTTTGGGCCACCTCATTTACTCCTGCATTTGTTTTAACCTCTTACATTCATTCTTACCTCTTTCTCCTTAAAGTCCTGTATTTTGGATAATTTCCTTGAAATGGTTTTCTGATTCACTCATTGTTCAGTTTTGCTAATATGCTGTTTAATCCTTCTGTTGAGTATTTGATTTCAAGGCATATGTTTTTCATTTTTCTGTGTATATTTGACTCATTTTTTAAAGACTATTTTTTTTTTTAATGTCGTGTTCTTTTCTTATGGTTTCTGTTGGGTTTTTTCCCTAATTTTTTAATTATTTAAAACAATTTTTATAGTCTCAGATTTTACAATTATGGAGTTCTTAGGGGTGCTAATATTCCTGGGTTTTATATAAGCTAATGTTTGCTTATGGTATATTATTTTTACTTGATTCACAATTTTTGGTTATGAGATAAACTTCAACTAAATTATTTTTTTCCTTCTGTGAGAATCTTTAGTGTTTGCTCTGCTAGATTTGCTAGGGTAGAAATGGCAACCCACTCCAGTATTCTGGCCTAGAAAATTCCATGGACAGAGGAGCCTGGCTGGCTATAGTACATGGAGTCGTACAGAGTCAGATGCAACTGAGCTTGCACACATAGTATAGTATAATTGTGCTAACATATCCTAATGTATATATGTTAATATATTGCTTTGGGGATTCATATCAGAAGAAAAGAGAAAATAAAAATCTGGATATTTACATTTCTCCATTCAGATCTCTGAACAGACATATATTTCCTTGTTCAATACCTGTGGTCGATGGAAAATTTCCAATTTTAGATTGCCTTTCACTGAAAGGGAGCCTCCTAAGGGGCCGGCCTGTTGGTGCCTAGAAACTTTGCTTCCATTTTTTAGGTCACCTATACATTAAAAATACTTTTGTAATACTTGATTCAATACTTGTAATTCTCTAAAAACTTCAAAAACTAAAGATTATGTTACTCTTAGTTCTTGACTTTGAATAAATGTTTCTGATTGATTTTGAACAAATTTTATTGGAAAGTTTCTAGGGCTCATTTAAAGAGTTTAATCCCATTGTAAGAAACTTAAGTAGTTCTTCAAAGACACAAATTTTAAAAATCATGTTAATAATGAGTAGCTAAAAGAAAGCCATGTGTAGTACTATGTTGAAAGATCTTTTTGTATTCAGTACAGTCTTGATCACAAAATTTTTATAGTTGCAGGTTTAGTTCAGTCACTCAGTCGTGTCCAACTTTTTGTGACTCCATGGACTGTAGCATGGCAGGCCTCCATGTCCATCACCAACTCCCAGAGTATACTCAAACTCATGTCCATCAAGCTGGTGATGGCATCCAGCCATCTCATCCTCTGTTGTCCCCTTCTCCTCCCACTTTCAATCTTTTTCAATCTTTCCCAGCATTAGGGTCTTTTCAGATGAGTCAGTTCTTTGCATCAGGTGGCAAAAATATTGGAGTTCCAGCTTCGGCATCAGTCCTTCCAGTGAATATTCTGGACTGATTTCCTCTAAGATGGACTGGTTGGATCTCCTTGCTCTACAGGGGACTTTCAAGAGTCTTCTCCAACACTACAGTTCAAAAGCATCAATTCTTCGGCACTCAGCTTTCTTTATAGTCCACAACTCTCACATCCATACATGACCACTGGAAAAACCATAGCTTTGACTAGATGGACCTTTGTTGGCAAAGTAACGTCTCTGCTTCTTAATATGCTATCTAGGTTGGTCGTAGTTTTCTTCCAAGGAGCAAGCGTCTTTTAATTTCATGGCTGCAGTAATCATCTGCAGTGATATTGGAGCCCAAGAAAATAAAATCTGTCACTGTTTCCACTGTTTCCCCATCTACTTCCCATGAAGTGATGGAACCAGCTGCCATGATCTTAGTTTTCTGAATGTTGAGATTTAAACCGTTTCACTCTCCTCTTTCCCTTTCATCAAGAGGCTCTTTAGTTCCTCTTTGCTTTCTGCCATAAGGGTGGTGTCATCTGCATATCTGAGGTTGTTGATACTTTTCCCAGCATTCTTTTTTCCAGTTTGTGCTTCCTCCAGCCTAGCGTTTCTCATGGTGTACTCTGCATATAAGTTAAATAAGCAGGGTGACAATATACAGCCTTGACATACTCCTTTTCCTATTTGGAACCAGTCTTTTATTCCCTGTCCAGTTCTAACTGTTGCTTCCTGACCTGCATGCAGATTTCTGAAGAGGTAGGTCAGATGGTCTGGTATTCCCATCTCTTTAAGAAACACAGTTTGTTGTGATCCACACAGTGAAAGGCTTTGGAATAATCAATAAAGCAGAAGTATATGTTTTTCTTGGAACACTTGCTTTTTTGATGATCCAGCAGATGTTGGCAATTTGATCTCTGGTTCTTCTGCCTTTTGTAAATCCAGCTTGAATATCTAGAAGTTCATGGTTCATGTACTCTTGAAGCCTGGCTTGGAGAATTTTGAGCAGTACTTTGCTAGTGTGTGAGATGAATGCAATTGTGCAGTAGTTTGAGCATTCTTTGGCATTGCCTTCTTTGGGATTGGAATGAAAACTGACCTTTTCCAGTCCTGTGGCCGCTGCCGAGTTTTCCAAATTTGCTGGCATATTGAGTGCAGCATTTTCACAGCATCATTTTTTAGGATTTGATATAGCTCAACTGGAATTCCATCACCTCCACTAGCTTTGTTTGTAGTGATGCTTCCTAAGGCCCACTTGACTTCCCATTCCAGGATGTCTGGCTCTGTAGACAAACGTTTTACACTTGTCTACATAAATCATATGCTTTGCCTTCCAAATGTAATCTTAGGAATGAAGGCAGAGACTATTTATTGTGTACCCCAGTACTAATTTCTTAAGCAACAGAACCCTAATTTTTATCAGGGCATGTTGTCACCCAGGTTAAATGACTGCTTTTCTGGTCTTCCTTATAGGTAGATGTGGTCATGTGATTGAGTGCTGTCTTACAAGATATAAATGGAAGTGTTACACTTCTGCTTGGGTTTTCCCCTTTTATCTTTCTGCCTATAAGAGTATTAGCTTCCATCTGTGAGAAAAATGCTCCAGAAATTTGCCTTTGAATTTATTGCTGAATATTAAGCCACACGTGCCAGACCAGTAGGGGTGGTATTTCAGTTCTACCATAAAGACTTTTCTAAACTCATCCTAAAAGACTTAAAAACAAGCTATAAAACAATTATGTGATCTGAAAGTAACTTTTTTCCAGAAAGGAGTCTGGCACTTTAAAGGAATGAAACAAATGCTCACAATGTTGAGCATTCAACCAAAAATTGCCAGACATGGAATAAACCACAAAATTGTGATCCATAGCTAGAAGAAAAATCAGTCAACAGAAACAGGTTTAAAAAATGACAGATGATGAAAGCAGCAGATTTGGACTTTGGAACAGTTATTAAAGCATGTGAAAGGATTTAAAGGAAAATATCAGCAAGGAGAAAATAAAAATCAAATGGAACTTCTAGAGATAAAAATATAGCATCTAAAAAGAAACAGGCATGGTTTTAACAGCACTAATATTCTGTAAAAGAAATAATCAGCGAATTTAAAGTCAACAGTAGAAACACAGACCAAAAAAAAACTGAAAAAAAAAAAATCAGAGCCTTAGTAACCTGTAGAACAAAGTAAAGTGGTTCTAAATATATGTATATTTGAAGTCCCAGAAAAAAAGATGAGGGTTGGGAAACAAATATGTCTAAAGAAATAATGACTGAAAATATACCAAATTTGGTGGAAACTTTAAACCCACATATCCAAGAAGTTCAATGAACCACAGGCCAGATAAACACATTGGAAACCACACCAAGGCTCATCATAATCAAATTGTTGAAAACCAGGAATGCAGAACAAATCTTAAAAGTAGCCAGAGGAAAAAAAAAGTCACATTTTTCAGAGAAGCAAAGATAAGAGTAACAAGAGTTCTTGCCCCCAAGTGGTGCAAATCAGAAGACAGTGGAGAAGCATCTTCAGAGTACTGAAGATAAATAACAATCAAACCAAAATTCTATGTCCTGTTAAAATATTTTTCAAAAATAAAAGTTAAAGCTTTTTTGAGGCACACAAAAGCTGAGAGCATTTGTTAGTAACAGACTTAAATTTTATGAACCGGAAAAGGAAATTCCTCAGACTTGAGGAAAATGATACCAGGTGGAAATTTGGGTCTACACAAAGTGGTAAATATGTGGATATGTGACTTTTCTTCCTCATGTTTTTGGTTAAGTTCAAAAATAATTGAGGGATTCTTGGAAGGTGGTAGAGTAAGAAGCACCAGGAGTTTTCTACCTAAACCACAGTTGAGCTGGCAGAATCTGCCTGTAACTAATTTGGAACTCTGGAGTCTTTTGAAGGCCTGAGAGTTCCAGGGGAAAACTTGGAAGGTAAATTGTGGTTAATTATGGTCAATTTTAGCTCTCAGCACAGTAGCAGCTACCATCCCTCACCCTCAGTCACATGGCACGCAGCTGTGTGAGTTCCAGAGCAGCTTACAAATAGGAGCCAGGCTGGGCAAAAAGGATCTTGTCCGCCAGCTTCAAGGATTTGTGCTCTGATTGCTCCTTCTGATCACATAGATGCAAAGAAGCAGGCAGCCATTGTTCTTGCATCTCCCCCTTTTGTCAGCACCCCTCACCCCCAGTACATGTGAGTTTCAGAGGATATAAAGGGTTGGTGTTTTCCACACCTTTCTCCCCTTCATTTTCCTTCCCCTGCCCCCTTTTGGGAAGCAAATATTAAAGACTAGGATATGAAAAAAACAACTGCATCTACAGAGAAAATTAGAAAGTAATAGTGCATGCCCAGGAAGAGGCTCAGAAGATAATTGAGAAGGTCTTAAATTTACACCTCAAGCTTATTCTTGGCATAGAGACAGTCCAAAAGAGTCAGGAAAAGAATATCCAGACAAGAAAACCCTGAGAAAAGGGAAGAATCTGATTTCCACCATTACCACAATACCAAATTTGATGAAAAATATGAATATAAACATCTAAGAACCTTAATGAATTCCAGGTAAGATGAATTCGATGAGACCCATAGTGAGACACATTTGAAACCAAACTTTTGGAAGTCGGAGAGAAAGAGAGAAGCCAAAAAGCATTAAGAGAAAATTGACTCATTACATGCAGGAGATCCTTAATAAGAGTATGAGCAGATTTCTCTTCAGGAAGTCAGTGGGCCAATATATTCAAAGTTCTAGAAGAATGTAACTGTTAGCCAAGTATCCTATGTTTGTTAAATTTGTCCTTCAAAAGTGAGAGAGAAATTAAGACATTCCCAGATGAGTAAAAACTGAAGAAGTTTATTACTTAACTAGATCACCCTGTAAGAAATATTCAAAGGAATCCCTTGGGGTGAAATGAAAAGACACTAGACAGTAGCTCAAAGCCATTTGAGGAAATAAAGATCTCAGTGAATGCCATTATAATAGTCTATACCATTCAAACAATGGTTTGTAATCTACTTTTTCTTTTCTGCAGATTTAAGGGCCTGCCATGCTTTTTTAAAAAATTATTAATCTAAAAGCTCTCAAGTGACTTGGTTTGTAACTCCACATTTTGTTTTCTACATAATTTAGGAGACTGATAACATTCAAATGAATTGTTAGTTTTTCTGGGCACACATTGTTTAAAGATCTACTTTTGTGAAAATAGTGGAAAAGAGGTGGGGACAGATCTGTAAAGGAGCAGAGTTTTTGTATGTTATTGAAGTTAAGCTGGTCTAAATTGAAGTTAGAGTGTTATACCTTTAGGATGTTAAAGTAATCCCCATGGTAACCATAAAGAAAATAGCTATCTAATATGCTCAAAGGAAATGAGAAAGAATACTTAGAGTAGATAGAATCTTAGAGAGTAGAATGGTGGTTGCTAGGGACTGGAAGAAGAGGGTTTACGGAACTGCATTTAATGGATATAGAATTTCAGTTTTGTCAGTACAAGGTGAAAAGTGCTGTGGAAGCGAATGGCTGTGATAGTTGCACATTATGAATGTATTTAATATCACTGAAATCTGTGTTTAAAGATAGTGATTTTATGTGTATTATACCATAGTAAAAATTTTTTTGAAAAAAACTATAGAATGCTCTCTATGGAAAGCTCCATAAGATACAAGTGATTAAAACAAGATACAAAAAGGAAAAAAGGTAATTGACTATTTAAAGCAAGATAAAATTAATACAGTCAGGAGGTTATAGCAAATGTGAAAAGTACAATCTGTGACAGTAATACAAAGGATATGTATGATAAGGGAAACATGTATATTTTGAAAAGTTCTTACATAATTCCTAGGTATTACAGTATTATTTTAAGATAGACTGGGGTAAGTTAAAGAAACTTATTGTTGATTAAACTCCAGAGCAATCACTTAAAAAAAACTAACCAAAAAAGTAGACATTATAATTGAAAACCAGAGGTTATCTGCCATTTATGTGCATGTTTTCTTGATAAATTGATCCCTTTATCATTATGAAGTGTCTTTCTTTATCCCTGATGATATTCCTTTTCCTGAAGTCTACTTTGATATAAGTACATCTTTCCTATGATTAGTGTTTACATATTTCTTTTTTCTTCTTTTTAGCTTTAACGTGAGATTTTTATATTTAAAATGAGTTTCTTATTCACACCATATAATTGAATTTTGCTTTTATCCAGACTGTCATAACTTCTGCCTTTCAATTGAAATCTTTATGCCATTTTCACTTAATACAGTTATTGATATGGTTAGGTTTAAGTCTGTCATCCTGCTATTTGTTTTTTGTGTATGTTCATTCTGTTTCTGCTTTGTGTCCTGGCTTTCTTAAGATTATTTTTTATATTCCATTTTATTTATCATTTATTACTTTGTATTCCATATATTTATTTATATTTCTTGATGTATATATATATATTTTTTTTCACCTAATTATAAAGCTTCAGGATACATAAAGAATACTAACAACTAAACAGAGAAATCGAAAAGTCCACAATTATAGCTGGAGATTTCAATACTCTTCTCTCAGTAATTGATAGCCCAGTACATAAAAGTTTTATTATTATTTTTTGACCCTATGGCACAGCACGTGGGATCTTAGTTCCTCAACCAGGGATTGACCTGGAGCCCCCGACCTTGAAAGCATGGAATCTTAACCAGTGGACCACCAGGGAGGTCCCTGATTTTTACACTTTAAATGGTGAAAAACACAAAGAATATTTTGTTGTGATTGTGAAACTTACATGAAATTAAATTTCATTGTCTATATATAAAGTTTTATTTGAACACAGTCATGCTCACTTGTTTACATATTACCTCTAGCTGCTTTTATTTTACAACTACAGAGATGAATAGCTGGGTCAGAGCCTGTATGGCCCACACAGTCTTAAAATAGTTATGTGACCCTTTGAAAGAAGTCTGTAGGTCCTCTAATACTGAAGTCTTCAGTACTCTAGACCAGCTTGACCTAACTGACATATGAAATAGTCTCCCCAGCACCATCAGGATACATATTCAAGTTCACATGAAGTGGTCTGCAAGGTAGACTATATGCCAAGTCCTTAAATAGGTCTCAGTTAAATATGAGTGCATTAAAATTAGGTATTAGAGTTGAACTAGAAATTTTAAAAAATGATACTCAAATATTTGAGAAGAAATCTCCAATCATTTAGAAAAAGAAAGTAACACAGATATACATATACATATATCCCCTCCTTCTTGAACCTCTATCCCATCTCCCTCCCCATCCCACCCCTCCATGCTGATACAGAGCCCCTGTTTGAGTTTCTTGAGAAATACAGCAAATTGCTGTTGGCTATCTATTTTACATATGGTAATGTAAGTTTCCATGTTACTCTCTCCATACATCTAATCCTCTCTTTCCTTATGTATATATGTATACACACACACACAAATATATATATATACCTATGGCTGATTCATGTTGAGGTTTGACAGAAAACAACAAAATTCTCTAAAGTAATTATCCTTCAATTAAAAAATAAATTTGGGGTTCCTCCCTCCTTAAGATGGCAGCTGCTGAAGACGAGTTACGGCTACTGCGGCTCCCCGAGCTGTTCGAAACCAGCAAGCAGCTTTTGGACGAAGTGGAAATCGCAGCTGAACCCACTGGCTCCCGAATAATCCAAGATAAGGTGTTCAAGGGACTGGATCTCCTGAAGAAGGCTGCTGAAATGTTGTTGCAGCTCGATTTGTTCAGCCAAAATGAAGATTTGGAGGAAATCGCGTCCACCGACCTGAAGTACCTGATGGTGCCAGCATTTCAAGGCGCATTTGCCATGAAACAAGTCAGTCCCAGTAAGCGTCTAGATCATTTGCAGAGGGCTCGAGAACACTTTTTAAACTACTTAACTCAGTGCCAGTACTATCATGTGGCAGAGTTTGAGCTGCCCAAAACCAAGACCAACTCAGCTGAAAATAACACTGCTAATTCCTCCATGGCCTATCCTAGCATCGTTGCTATGGCATCTCAGAGACAGGCTAAAATAGAGAAATACAAGCAGAAAAAGGAGATGGAGCATAGGTTGTCTGCACTGAAATCTGCTGTGGAAAGTGGTCAAGCAGATGATGAGCATGTTCGTGAATATTACCTCCTTCACCTTCGAAGGTGGATTGGTATCAGCTTAGAAGAGATTGAGAGCATTGACCAGGAGATAAAGATCTTGAGAGAAAAAGACTCCACAAAAGAGGCATCAGCTTCTCAGTCATCTCATCAGGACAGGCCTCCAATAAAACCGTTTGTTCTCACTCGGAACATGGCCCAAGGCAAAGTATTTGGAGCTGGTTATCCAAGTCTGGCATCTATGACAGTGAATGACTGGTATGAACAGCATCAAAAATTTGGAGCATTGCCAGATCAGGGAATAGACAATACAACATCAGAGTTCAAAAGAGCAGCTCAGCAACAAGATCAGGAACACGAGGAGGAAGAGGATGATGAACAGGCAGTCCACAGAGCTCGGGAGTGGGATGACTGGAAGGACACCCATCCTAGAGGCTATGGCAACCGGCAGAACATGGGTTAGCCTCCCCACAACAACACAGGACAAGAGGGACTTAGATCCTCCCCACTAAGGACAGTAGTGCTGTCTCCCCCTCCCTGGTCTCCTGCTTCAGCTGTGTGCAACCAAGGCAGAGATGCTCAGTCTTGCTTAGCATTCAATAAAATGTCAAGCAATGAAGTGTGTATTTGTACCCTAAATGATAAGCCAGAAATCTTGTTTTGGCACTAATCATTCTCATCATGGTATATTTTAATTTTCTTAAGTGGAAAGAAAAGAGGGCTGAGAAATGGCTCTGTATAGTCAATCAATGACTGTATGTAATTATCTTAAAAAAAAAAAAAGGTCCCTTCTTTCACATGCACCTGTACAGAAAATAAACAAATAAATTTAAAACAATTAAAAAAAAAGTAACACATAATCCATGGATCAAATAAGAAATCACAAGGGAAATTAGAAGATATTTTGAAGTGAATTAAAAGGAAAACATGGCTTACTAAAGTTTATAGGATTCAGCTAGAGCTGTTCTTAGGAGAAAATTTATATCTTTAAATGTTTTATTAGAAAAGGAGAAAATGTCTAAAATGGATAAGCTTCTAAGTGTAGCATAAGAAGGACAAATTAAACCCCAAGTAAATAGAAGAATGAGAATATTAAATATGAAAGTAAAAGTTAATGATAAAGAAAATGAGGATTAATGAAACCAGTAGCTGCTTTTTAATAGATCAATAAAATTAATAAACTTCTAGGTAGACAGAAAAAGAAGGTAAGTTACCAGTATCAAGACGGATCCTGTAGACATTAAAAAGGTACTTTTATGGACTGAATACTGGAGTGGATTACCATGCCCTCCTCTAGGGGATCTTCCTGACCCAGGGATTGAACCTGTGTCTCTTTGGTCTCCTGCATTGGCAGATGGGTTCTTTACCACTGGCACCACCTGGCAAGACCTGGAGGAGTTATTTGAAATCCTAAAAGATAATGCTTTTAAAGTGCTACATTCAATATGCCAGCAAATTTGGAAAACTCAGCAGTGGGCACAGGACTGGAAAAGATCAGTTTTCATTTCAATCCCAGAGAAAGGCAATGCCAAAGAATTTTCAAACTACTGCACAGTTGCACTCATCTCACCTGCTAGCCAAGTAATGCTCAAAATTCTCCAAGCCAGGCTTCAACAGTATGTGAACTGTGAACTTCCAGATGTTCAAGCTATATTTAGAAAAGGCAGAGGAACCAGAGATCAAATTGCCAACATTTGCTGGATCATCAAAAAAGCAAGAATGAAGTTGCCCAGTTGTGTCCCAATTCTTTGGGATCCCATGGACTGTGGCCTACCAGGCTCCTCTATCCATGTAATTTTCCAGGCAAGAGTACTGGAGTGGGTTGCCTTTTCCTTCGCCAGGGAATCTTCCTGACCCAGGAATCAAACCCGGGTCTCCCGCACTGCAGGCAAACTCTTTAACATATGAGCCACCACGGAAGCCCCCAGAGTTGTGCCTTGCCCCCCCCCCCCTTCTCCTGTTTCACCTTCAATGGGAAGAGACTAAGTTAGGACCCACTCTGTTTCTTGAAGGGCAAGGGAGCCACCCTCATCACCAAATGGTTCTAACAGAAAGGGAAAGTGAAGTGAAAGTTGCTCAGTCTTGTCCAACTCTCTGCGACCCCATGGAGTATACAGTCCGAAATTCTCCAGGCCCAAATACTGGAGTGGGTAGCCTTTCCCTTCTCCAGGGGATCTCCCAACCCAGTAATTGAACCCAGGTCTCCCACATTGAAGGTGGATTCTTTACTGGCTGAGCCACCAGGGAAACCAATGTGGATCACAACAAACTGTGGAAAGTTCTTCAAAAGATACGAATACAGAACACCTTACCTGCCTCCTGAGAAATCTGTATCCAAGTCAATTACCAATAGTTAGAACTGGATATGAAACAACACACTGGTTCCAAATTGGGAAAGGAGTACGTCAAGGCTGTATATTGTCACCCTGCTTATTTAACTTATATGCAGAGTGCATGATGTGAAATGCCAAGCTGGATGAAGCACAAGCTGGAATCAAGATTGCTAGGAGAAAATATCAATAACCTCAGATATGTAGATGACGCCATCCTTCTGGCAGAAAGCAGAAAGGAACAAAAGAGCCTCTTGATGAAAGTGAAAGAGGAGAGTGAAAAATCTGACTTAAAATTCAACACTCAAAAACCTAAGATCATGGCATCTGATCCCATCACTTCATGGCAAATAGATGGGGAGACAGTGGAAACAATGAGAAACTTTATTTTCTTGGGCTCCAAAATCACTGCAGATTGTGACTGCAGCCGTGAAATTAAAAGACACTTACTCCTTGGAAGAAAAGCTATGACCAACCTGGATAGCATATTAAAATGCAAAGACGTTGCTATGCCAACAAAAGGTCCGTCTTTTCAAAGCTGTGATTTTTCCAGTGGTCATGTATGGATGTGAGAGTTGGACTGTAAAGAAAGCTGAGTGCCAGAGAATTGATGCTTTTGAACTGTGGTGTTGGAGAAGACTCTTGAGAGTCCTTTGGACTACAAAGAGGTCAAAGCAGTCCATTCTAAAGGAACTTGATCCTGAATATTCATTGGAAGGACTGATGCTGAAGCTGAAGTGCCAGTACTTTGGCCATCTGATATGACTAGCTGACTCATTAGAAAAGACCCTGATGCTGGGAAAGATTGAAGGCAGGAGGGGAAGGGGACAACAGAGGATGAGATGGTTGGATGGCATCACCGACTCAATGGACGTGAGTTTGAGCAAGCTCTGGGAGTTGGTAATGGACAGGGAAAACCTTATGTGCTGCAGTCCATGAGGTCGCAAAAGAGTCAGACACGATTGAGCAACTGAACTGAGCTGATGGGCTGAATGTTTGTATACCCCTAAAATTCATATGTTTAAGCCCTTATCCCCAGAGTCTTTGGAGACGGGCCCTTTAGAGTGAGGTTCACAAAGGGATTAGTCTTTATAAGAAGAGATACCAGAGAGCTTGCTTTTTCCCTTCACCCTGCCATGTGAGGACCATGTGAAAAGGTGGCTATCTATAAGGCAGGAAAAGAGTCCTCACTAGAAAGTGACAATGCTGACCCTTGATTGTGGACTTCTCCAAAACTGTGAGAAAGTAAATTTTTATTGTTTAAATCACCCTGCCGTATTTTGTCATGGTATCCTGACCAGGTTAAGATAGATCTCAGATGAAAATTATGAACAGTTTTAAGCCAGGAAATTTAGATGAAGTAGACAAATTGCTTGAAAAACATAAGTACAAAAGAAATAGAAAACTGGCTTCCCTGGTGTCTCAGACAGTAAAGACTCTGCCTGCAATGTTGGAGACCTGGGTTTGATCCCTGGGTTGGAAAGATCCCCTGGAGAAAGGAATGGCTACCTATTCCAATATTCTTGCCTTGGAGAATTCCATGGACAGGGTATGGATGGGCTTCAGTCCATGATGTCGCAAAAGTCAAACACAACTTAGTGACTAACACACAAATGGCCCTATGCCTGTTTTAAAAATCAAATTGGTTATTTAAAAATTCAGGTGCAGTTTTCTTTTTTGTGATCACACGAGTCATTTGTCAAAGGTTGTCAAACTCTGCATTTAAAATGTAGGTGGGTTTTACCATATCTAAAATCTGCCCTAATAAAGTTAAATTTTAAAAAAGATCCATATTCCTAGGATAGTTTTTCTGGTAGATTCCTTCAATTTTGAGATGGGAATATATGAATTTTTTAAAAACCTCTTCCACTTTTCTCTTTGGAACATGATTAGTATATAGTAGCCATTCAGGAAGTTTCTTTTTTATTAAAAAGGACAAGATTTATTTAAGCTAAGTATTTTGAATGCTTATTTTCATAATACACTTTTCAGAAGGTCTTTAATCTTTCGTTAAGAGAATAATATGTCAAAGTTGCATATTCAGTGCAGTAGAATTTCCTTGTTTCCTCTTTAAATAAATTATGATTCCATATACACTTATATACCTTTCCATTTTTAAATTGTTATATTTATCAAGTCTTTAATTATAACCTTTTTTGGGTCATCTAGATGAGTAGTTCTTCAGGTTTTTAGATTTCATAGAGTAATAAAAATTTGAATTAATTTTGAGCAGTGTCTTAATTTTGCAAAGGTAGGACATCAAGAGAAAAAACCCATTGTTGTTGACAGTCTTCATTTTAACACCAGAAAAAGTAGAAAGAACGTACTTTCCAGGTAAAATCAGCCCTCTTAAGACAATCAAGACATACGTTGTTGATCACTTTTAAATGGGCATTACCTCTAGCATTTAAGTATTAATGTTATGTAATTTAATTTTCCAAATACTCATACTATTTCCAAATACTGTTGTTATACTCAGTTCAGTTCAGTTCAGTCACTCAGTGTGTCCGATTCTTTGCGACCCCATGAACTGCAGCACGCCAGGCCTCCCTGTCCATCACCAACTCCCGGAGTCCACCCAAACCCATGGCCATCGAGTCGATGTTGCCATCCAGCCATCTCATCCTCTGTCATCCCCTTCTCCTCCTGCCCTCAATCTTTCCCAGCATCAGGGTTTTTGCCAATGAGTCAGCTCTTCACAGCAGGTGGCCAAAGTATTGGAGTTTCAGCTTCAACATCAGTCCTTCCCATGAACACCCAAGACTAATCTCCTTTAGGATGGACTGGTTGGATCTCCTTGCAGTCCAAGGGACTCTCAAGAGTCTTCTCCAACACCACAGTTGAAAACCATCAATTCTTCAGCGCTCAGCTTTTTTTATAGTCCGCCTCTCACATCCATACATGACCACTGAAAACCATAGCCTTGACTAGACGGACCTTTGCTGACAAAGTAATGTCTCTGCTTTTTAATATGCTGTCTAGGTTGGTTATAACTTCCCTTCAGAGGAGTAAGCATCTTTAATTTTATGGCTGCAGTCACCATCTGCAATGATTTTGGACCCCAGAAAAATAAAGTCAGCCACTGTTTCCCCATCTATTTGCCATGAAGTGATGGGACCAGATGCCATGATCTTAGTTTTCTTAATGTTGAGCCTTATCACTCTCCTCTTTCACTTTCAGCAAGAGGCTTTTAAGTTCCTCTTCACTTTCTGCCATAAGGGTGGTGTCATCTGCATATCTGAGATCATTGATATTTCTCCAGGCAGTCTTGGTTCCAGCTTGTGCTTCTTCCAGCCCAGTGTTTCTCATGATGTACTCTGCATATTAAGTTAAATAAGCAGGGGAACAACATATAGCCTTGACATACTCCTTTTCTTATTTGGAACCAGTCTGTTGTTCCACGTCCAGTTCTAACTGTTGCTTCCTGACCTGCATACAGGTTTCTCAAGAGGCAGGTCAGGTGGTCTGGTATTGCCATCTCTTTCAGAATTTTCCACATTTTATTGTGATCCACACGTCAAAGGCTTTGGCATAATCAATAAAGCAGAAATAGATGTTTTTCTGGAACTCTCGTGCTTTTTCAATGATCCAGCAGATGTTGGCAATTTGATCTCTGGTTCCTCTGCCTTTTCTTAAACCAGCTTGAACATCTAGAAGTTCACGGTTCACGTATTGATGAAGCCTGGCCTGGAGAATTTTACGCATTACTTTACTAGTGTGCAAGATGAGTGTAATTGTGTGGTAGTTTGAACATTCTTTGGCATTGCCTTCCTTTGGGATTGGAATGAAAACTGACCTTTTCCAGTCCTGTGGCCACTGCTGAGTTTTCCAAATTTGCTGACATATTGAGTGCAGAACCTTCACAGCATCATCTTTCAGGATTTGAAATAGCTCAACTGGAATTCCATCACCTCCACCAGCTTTGTTCGTAGTGATGCTACCTAAGGCCCACTTGACTTCACATTCCAGGATGTCTGGCTCTAGGTGAGTGATCACACCATCATGATTATCTGGGTGATGCAGATCATTTTGTACAACTCCTCTGTGTATTCTTGCCAACTCTTCTTAATATCTTCTGCTTCTGTTAGGTCCCTGCCATTTCTGTCCTTTATTGAGCCCATCTTTGCATGAAATGTTCCCTTGGTATCCCTGATTTTCTTGAAGAGATCACTAGTCTTTCCCATTCTGTTGTTTTCCTCTATTAAATGGGTGTATCTTTCCTTTTCTCTTTTACTTTTCGTTTCCTGTCTTTTCACAGCTATTTGTAAGGCCTCCTCAGACAGCCATTTTGCTTTTTTGCATTTCTTTTGCTTGGGGATGGTCTTGATTCCTGTCTCCTCTACTATGTCACAAACCTCCATCCATAGTTCATCAGCCATTCTATCAGATCTGTTCTTTTAAATCTATTTCTCACTTCCACTGTATAGTCATAAGGGATTTAATTTAGGTCATACCTGAATGGTCTAGTGGTTTTCTCCACTTTCTTCAATGTAAGTCTGAATTTGGCAATAAGGAATTCATGATCTGAGCCACAGTCAGCTCCCGGTCTTGTTTTTGCTAACTGTATAGAGCTTCTCCATCTTTGGCTGCAAAGAGTATAATCAATCTGATTTCTGTGTCGACTTCATTTTACAGGGAAAGAATATGAGGCTCAGTTGTATCAGAACAAGATGTCTGGTTTTGTAGCCCGTGCTTTTAACATAGTGCAGAGACTTTTGTAACAGAACAACTAAGAACGTAAAATGGTTATGTGTCTGCATACTTCTTGATAAAAAATTTGTGACCATTGGTCTTTATTTGATAGTGCAGCTCAGGTTCAAGTAGATTGAGTAGGTATTCATTTTATTTCACACGTGGTTTTGCAGAGATTATGAACACCTCAGGTAAGGAAATAACCTTCTAAATGTTCATTCATTTGTTTTGGATTATTTTGGGTAAAGTGATAAAAGCCTTTGCTCCTTAGGGTGGTTTTCTAGTCTTTTAACACCTTTCGCTGGTTAAGAATGTACAAGGTTGTGATATTGTTGTCTAGCCATCTAGGCTTACAGAGAGGGGAGGTGCAAAAAGGCACTTCATGCTTGACTTTCTGTTCCGGAGGTGATAATTTGGCATTTAATTTAGTGACAGTATTATCACTATAATCCTCATAAATCTGCATATACTCTGAAAATTTATCATCAAGTTGCTTGCTTTTTTTTTCTAGGAATGGTAATACACTTTGAGATTTTTGTGATTTAAAAAAAATGCCTTTAAACTTAAGTTTGAATAATGGTCTTTTCACTTCCTAGCTGTGAAAAAAAATTATTTAATCTCTGATCTGTTAAATCTCTTAATCTCTTCATTTGTTAAAATTAATAAGATGTAATTTAATGTATTTTTATGTGTCAACTCCAGTGAGACAGTGTAAATGAAAACTAGAAATTAACATTCTTTTTAGGTAGTTGGAAGCCTGTCAGAGTTTTTAGAACAGGATAATGACATGACACATAGACTTAGGATGATAAGATGTTAGATCTTAATGGAAGTGGAGGGAGTGAGAGTAGAGGAATGCAGAGTAGAAGGGGTCATGGGTCATAGGTCATAGGGATCATAGGTGAGGTGACATTGAGAGTCGAGATGAAAGTAGAATCAGTTATTTTGGAGGGAGAAATCAGTGTTTCATCATGATTCATGAGGAAGAAGGAACCTTTTGACTCCCAGAAATTAAATACTTGATTTCCAATAAGTATTTGCTGATTATTTTTCACACAGTGTCCTAGGCATTTGTTATATACCAGCACAGACCTGTAAGGCTCTCTTGGAATTGATAGTATTGGTAAGATGTTGCCTGCATTCATGAACACAGAGAATTTGGGAGCAAGTGCTAGTTTTGGTATTAAGTCAACCTATTTACCTGTGAACAAGTGGTGTTCTGAGCCATAGGAACGGGTACAAAATATTGCCAAGACTTTTATGTGGTCCTCATGAAGTTTGTTTATTTAGGGTCACAGATATATGATTGTAGAGTTTTTTTAGTGGTTAGAAAAATGGTAATCTCAGGTGTTCGGAAAGATTATATTTTTCTTCTAATAGTGCTAAGTATGGTATTTAGTATTAAAAAAACAACACTATAATGAAACTTTGGCTTTTAGATAATTTGCATTCAGTCTTACTTGGTGCTATTTCTGGGGGAAAAAAAAACCTTCCTGAATTTTATGTACATAAATTTGACTACTTGTTACAGGCTTGTCAGTTCTAGTTACTGTCAGTGTTAAACCATAAGCTTTAAATAAAATTTGGCTGTAAACTGGCATACTGGATTAAAACAGTGGTTCTCAAACTTTAGGTTGCTTCAGAATCATCTAGAGAGCTTGTAAAAACACAGGTTGCTGGGATGTTTGTGATTCAGTAGGTCTAAAATGGAGCTAAAAATTTGCATTTCCAAAAGGTGATGAAACTTATGTTAAGAGCTGCCTATTATATCATAAAGAGTAGGATTATCCTAATGAAATCAGTTTAGCTTCTGAAAGTACTTTAAAAAGTGAATTGGCAAAAATTTTATAATGCCTGAGAAATAAACTTATTTTCATAAACATGCGTCTCAAATCCAAACCCTGTAGGGTGTGATAAACATGAAATTTTTATTACCATCTATCTTAAAAGTTTTTATTCTGTTTAACTAGTAATAGGACAAACTAGAAAAGCATCTTTTAAGATACATTAAAGATAGTATAAATATTATTCTCTATTCACAACAAATAGTTGACCATTTAGAGGTTTTGGGTACCTCAACATATATAATTCATTTATCCAGCACTTTTCCTTGAAGTTGAAAATCCAAGTTCACTTTTAAAAAAATACACCTGCAGTGAAAAATTTTAAAAAACCCACTGAAAAGTGGATGATTTTGTTTTCAACTGTCTTCTCTTCTCCTATCAGCCCCATAGTTCCTGAATTTCAAAACCTGAAACTCTTGGAAGATCAAATGTGATGATATGGTTAATATAGTATGTCAACCCAAATTAGTTTCAGTAATTAAAAAACAAATCTTGTATTTTTTAGCTAATGGGAATGACAACAAGAAATTTAAAGGAGATAGACCTCCCTGTTCGCCTTCCCGTGTTCTCCATCTTCGCAAAATTCCAAGTGATGTCACCGAAGCAGAGGTCATATCATTAGGTCTACCATTTGGCAAAGTAACTAATCTTTTGATGTTGAAAGGAAAAAGCCAGGTATGTAAGTTTTAAAGATTGACCCACAATTATTATCTCTGGGTATTAGTGGGAAAAAAACACAAATTATTTTTAAGGGAATTCCCTGGTAGTCTAGTGTTTAGGACTCTGTGCTTTCACTGCCAAGGATGCAGGTTCAGTCCCTGCTGGGGAAACTAAGAGCCTGCAAAGTGCAGCCAAAATAAAAAAACAAAAGCTTTTTATTTTCTTGAACTTTTTTTATTTTCTAAATTTTATTCTATTTAATACATAGCTTTTAAAAATAGAACTTTTTTAATGACAGGAAGCAATAAACAAAAATATTATATAGGAAACAGGATTCTCTCTTATTTATCTTGACCAAACATATTTTACATTCTTAGTTACAAAATGGCTTATGAAAATATTCTGTGATTATCAGAAGAGATTGGATTGATTACCATCCACGATTGGATAATGATGTCTGATTCAGACCTCTGTCTTTAGTAAACTATTCATTTAAATTAACAGCTTTGTTTAAGGTAGTTGAGGTTATTAAGAACTGGAGAAGTTAAATAGTATGTCTTAGTATTCAGTCCTTGTTGTGTTTATACGTTTTTCTTACATTTTTTAAAGATAATATAGGCACTTGGATCTTAATTTTCTTCACAGATGCCACTATTGAGAATAGTATGGTTTGCACATTTGAAAAGAGCCAGCATGACCATGTCTAATGGCTGTCTAACGTCTGACAGGCACGTTACGTACATCACTGTGTTTCGTGTACTATAGCCTATGTTATGTCAAATAACTGAGAGGCAGCAGGCAATGTCACAATTTCGTTTGTTTCTGCTATTGGTTCTAGGTTTCTATTTTTCTGTAGCGCTGATTGCTGTTAATTGCTTGTCTTTTGATCCTAAATCCTGTTGAGAAAATACCTTGTTAGTAATTTACTTCAGCAAGAGATTCTGATGTGAGTTACGATAGTAGTGCTTGTAGGCATCATTATTCCATGGCTCTTGGAGGTGGAGTGTTGAGAATAGAGTAAGGGTTATTTTCACCAGCCTTTCTCTGTGTGGTGACTTTTGATTTTCTCTTTATCCTGCATTATGAAAGTTGATCCTTGGCTGGATGCTTTGGGAAAACATAAATAATTCTTTTACTGGACTCCATGTGGAAAATTTTATTTTTACATATGAATTTTTAGGTTGTATATATGTGTAGGAATGATTTCCTAACTAGAATCACAATATCCAAAGAGATTGTTCAGCCTTTCCTTTGTGTGACATTGCAGGAGTCTTAACATTTAGTAGGGAGTTTGCAGGAAGAGACTCTCCCCATATGGTGAATATTATTAGAATACAGTTTACAAATTCTTCGTTGAAAAGATGACTTTAAAAAACCAAATAGTTTGGAAATACTGCCATAGCTATTTTTGTTACCTTGATCATTTTTATCACTTCTCTTAGAAATATTAGAAAAACTGTATTACTTACACAATTGGATAGCAGCTTTAGAGTGTATCATGGACATTTGTACCTTTTAGATACTGTGAATGACTTAAAATCTGTTTTATTCCTCGAAGATAGTGGTTTGGATCATGAGTTCTTCCTGTACTTTAAATTTGAGGAGTTCTTATCAGTAGTTAGGGCTGAGAACTATTAGTATATGTTTTATCTTCTTAACCATTAAGACAGGGTGATAAAATCTGCCACCTTAAAGATCTGTAAGTATCCTATTCCTGTCACAAAAGTTAACGGGAGTCATGACAGTAAAGAGAAGCCATAAACAGAATAAGACATGAGTACTAAGGAGCTTCTTCCATCTCAGTTCTTTTTAGTCTTCAAATAGCTAATATCATTATAGTGATTACCAATAGCCAGAAAAGGTCACTTGAATGACCCAAATCAAATCAATATTGACTTAATGTAGAATGTTCTCCCATTTCCCTGATTTGTACAATTGAGCCTTGGCACATGAATGTTCTAATTATACTCATAAAAAGGCAAAGGAGAACAGACCGTTGGAGAAGTTTTTAGGAAGAAACTGAACATATCTATTTATAGTAGTGATGCACACATTTATTTTTGCTTTTTTAGTTTTTTCTAAATTTTAGAAGAAACAGAAGTAAGAAGAAGACCAGAAACCACAGAGTCATTTAATCAACTGTCAATTTCCCAATCCCAAATCCTTTATTGAACACAACCTTTGTCAAATATGTTTTCAGTAACTATCAATGATACAGTTTGAAATGAAAGTCTTTTCATCCCCTTGGGGGCAATATGACTTCTGCTAAGAATGCATGAGTTGTAGAGCAAGCTAGAATGACAAAATAGTTCTTAGCTGCCTTTGAAAAACAGGAGCTTTCACTTTACTTTCGTATGTTTATTGCAGGCTTTCTTAGAAATGGCTTCTGAGGAAGCTGCTGTTACTATGGTGAATTATTACACTCCTGTTACTCCTCACCTTCGAAGCCAGCCTGTTTTTATTCAGTATTCCAATCACAGAGAACTTAAGACTGACAATCTGCCTAATCAAGCTGTAAGTATTAACATCATTTATAAAAGTAGTTGTAAGAATACATGATATAATAACTAATTTTCTGTTTTTAAGTGAAAAAAAAATCATGTGTTTTTCTTTATCATGGGATGCTTTGTTTATAAAGATTGTATATATAAATTCTTACCCAAAGACTCTTAATAAGAAAGCACTGCCATTTGAAACTATGTTTGAGAATATGGCCTTAGAAATGGCAGTCAATTAGTTTTTCCTTGAAACTCTGTCGATAAGGGGTGAAAAAAGTGCGTTGGTAATAATGTCTCTTAAAATCCCAGATCTAAACAAACCACGGAAGTGAATCCTTTCTTTTTACAGAATGTGTAACAAAGCATTGAGAAGTTAAGTGGTGCTCCTATTGTTAATAAGAATTTATATAAATATGTTCATTAAATGATTTTTGACTCTCCAAGATAAATGTGGAATATAGAATATGAACTATAAATATCGTTTTCCAGTTTTGATAAAATTCATACTGGAACTTTTCTGTCTCTCCAGGTTAATTTTTTTTTAAGTAGTTAAAATAGTAATTTGAAATAATTTAAGGGTAGGAAAAATTTATCCACGAAGCAAGTACATTTTAAAAAATAGGTTTTATATTATGTTGAGAGCATTGTTTGGCCCTGATGATCTTGCCCTAGGCAAAAGAACTCCTTCAGCTCTTTGTTTCTGTGTTGAAAGTCATAATACAAGCTGCTGAATTTAAATTATAGTTTTCCACATTTTTAAAAACAATGACATTTCCTGCATCTGATCTTTAACTTATTCTGAAACATATTAATGACATATAATAAATTATCTAAACTTGAGCAAATGAAATGTCAGATATTTTTAAATGTATAAAATTTCTTAAGTAAAACATTGCCTTATAAGTAGGATACATGCTCATGGTAAAACATTCAGACTATCCAGAAAAATAAAAAATAAACAGAAGACATTCCAGTTACCTAGATATAACTGATTAACATTTTGCAAACATTTTACTGTGTACCCTTCTCTATTCAGGTTTGGTCTATGTATATGATTTTGCACCAGTGGAATCCTAATGTTTTACTAGCTATTATTTTTTCTCTGTAGTAGGTCAGTGATGTTGTTTCATGACAAGAAATACATAATTACTTCATACTTCATCATTTTTATTTTATTTATTTATTTAGTTAGTTTTTGTTACTTCATCATTTTTAAATGACTACATAATACTTGCTTCAAAAGAATAACCATAATTTATCCAGTTTCTTGTTAATAGACATTGAGATTGTTTGCAATGTTATGCTTTTACAAATAGTACTATAGTAGCATTCTTATATATCTTGGCACACTTGCAAGCATTATCTTATAGCTTATGTTTCTGGCAACAGAATTGCTGATACTTAGCCTACGTATGTTGTATGTTTTGATATACATTTCAGTATTGCTTTCTGTAAAGATTATTTGCTGATTTAGGGTGCCACTGATAATATATGAGCAAGCAATTTTCCTGTCCATTTTTGTTAATATGATAGTTCACAAATTATATCTTATTTTACTTTTATGTAATAACTTGTGGAGTATTTATAGTGATTTCTGTTAATGCAGTTTTCCTCCCCATTTTTTCAATTGTGATAAAATATGTATATAATATGAAATTTACCATTTTAACCATTTTTAAGTGTATAGTTCAATGGCATTCCCTGGTGGCTCAGACAATAAAAAATTTGCCTGCAGTGAAGGAGACTTGGTTTACTCTCTGTCTGGAAGATACTCTGGAGAAGCAAATGGCTACCTACTCCAGTAATCTTACGAGAGAATTCCATGGAGAGAGGAGCCTGGTGGGCTATAGTCTGTGGAGTTGCAAAGAGTCAGAAACGACTAAGCAAGTGAATACACTTCAGTGGCATTAAATACACTCATATTGTACAACCTATCACCACCATCCATCTCCAGGACTTTTTCCTCTTCCCAGACTGAAACCTTGTACCCACTAAATACTGACTTCTCATTTCCCCTTTCTCCCATCCTGGCAGCTGCCATTCTGTTTTCCCTCTCAGATTTGTGTTTGCTAATTCAGTTTTAAATTATTTTTATGTAACAGTCAAATCGCTTAAGTTGTGTTACGATTTCTGGCATGGGTACCATGCTCATAAAAACCCAGCAAAGCAAGATTAAAAAGTTTTTTTTTCTACCTGTATTTTCTTATACATTAAGGTTTTGGTTGTTTTTATTTCAGTTTTGTTGAGACTATTTTGTGAGTGGAGAGGGAGGCTAGGATCTTTCACTTACTTCCACTGACCAGTTTCTCTTTTGTTGTGGTTGAATAACCCATTTATTATCCACTCATGTAAAACTTGTCCTTTGTCACGTTCTACTTTTCTGTACACAGGCTTTGCCTGCTTAAAACATACGTAAATATACTTGTTAGACATGACTACACATTTTGCTTGCATGACCTCGATCTACCCCCATGTGTGTGCTGCTCACATGGTATGCAGTCTGTGTCTAATCTGGATTACCTTTTGGATTCCATTCTGTTCCGTTCCTGTTTCAGTGTCCCTGTGGCTTAACCTACTGTAGGGCAAGACTCAGTTCTTTCCCCTCTCTTCTTAGAAATTAAATGGATAATAGGGTTTATTTCTCAGGGTATATTAGAATTATTTTGATAACTTCTAACCTCCCAAAACACAGTTGAATTGGGTTGATCTTATAGATTAATATGGAGATAATTAACACATCTATATTGCTAACTAATCCTTTTAAGGAGGAAGTTAAATTTTATTTCCTATCTCTCATTAGAATTTTCAGTTCTTCCTATAAGTCATGCAGTTTTGTCATTAGTGTGATTCCTAATTATGTTAGTTTAAGTCTTGAATAAGAAACAAACAGTTTAATAAAACTCTTAAAGACTGGATTATTCTAAAGGGAAACAGTGAGAAATCCCAGTTGCTTGGCAACCAAAGCCAGCCCAAATGACCTAGTTTATTCTTAGATAGCCTTGATTTCTCCTCAGTACCCTTGCCATTTTGTTACTTTTGTCCATTTTTTGCACTGACTTTTGATAAAATAATGGTTTTCTTTTATTCAGAGTCCTATAGAAAAGCTGAAGTCAAAATAGAAGGTACTTGTTTGCATACATATTAATGAGAGGTACCAGATGTTTTTTATTCTGACAGCCCTCGGAAGCTGATAAATTACTGTTTCATTTTCTTTTCTTCTCTGAATAGCAAGATATCCCAAAACGTACTTATGGACATACTTGGCAGAGGGTCAGGTGAATATCAACTATTTCCCTCCCTTGCTTTAAACTAAAATTAGAGCTAAAAATTTTAGATGGTATTTTGAGGTGCAGCATTTGAGAAATGGTTGTATTAATAGCAGTCATTTTTGTATAAACAGTTTTTCTTGATCTTGTGGGTAGAAATTTATAAATTTGCAAAATGATGACCATCTGTGAATTTTGTTGTATATTCATTTGTGTCAACTTTAGAAATACCTTCTTTATATTTTCTAGACATATTTATTTTATTTTATTTTTTTTTTTAATTTTTATTTATTATTTTTTTTTAATTGTTTTTGCCATACATTGTCATGATATCACCATGGGTTTACATATGCTTCCCCTCCGGAACCCCCCTCCCTCTTCCCTCCCCCCTAGACATATTTAAATTTTACATGAAGTATATATATGTTCCCAACCTCAATAAGTATTTGTTGGTTTTTCCATCACAATACTGCTGTTTCCTTTACTACTAGTTAATGTAACCATTCCGGAGGATTTGTGGCTGAAACATTGAAAAATTATTCCCATAATAAGAATTCTACTGCCTCATAATGTTTAGCAACAGATACACAGAAAGTATGTCTTCTGTATACCTGAACTGTCTCTTCATATTAAGAAGACATTTCTTTTTTCTCCCCCTCACTTTTCTTTTGTCCTCAGTGAAGAGTGTCCCTCTACTTTCATTTTGTTCCTTAAATATTTTTACCTAATTAAAAATGGAAATGAGAGTTACTTATTAAATCTTTCTCAGATTTTTATTGTCAAAAGAATTTTTTTTGCATGCCTGCTATGTGGAGACTTTTGTTCTCGATGCTCTGTGAAATACTAGTGTGGAGTATATTGACAACTATAGAATGATTAAGACAATATATACCATATTTTCTCATATTTTTCCAGTGTTATATCTTTTATGCCAAAGAGGAAGGATTAAAGGAAGAGAAGCAGCAACAATAGCAACAATAACTGTAATATAGCAGTAGTAAGCATATATATAGATAGTTTAATAAAAATAATTGATTGAATGATTGGTAGATAAGGAAGTAGAGTTAGTGAGGTTGGGAATTCCCTGGCGGTTCAGTGCTTAGGATTCTGCACTTGGTACTAAGATCCCACAAGCCACACATGTAGCCAAAAAAAAAAAATATGTCAGTGAGGTTAAATTTACTTTCAGTTATTCAGGCTTAGTTTTGATAAGATGATTAAATCTTGAATAATGGTTCCTGATGTGAGAGAAAAAGGAAGCATTATTCTACTGAGAGCCTCACTGTGTTGATATTTGTTCCTAAACATTCTAAAGTTGTAACTGCTAGCTTGTTGTTTAGTAGGTTTAATATGGTAACTGCCTGCTTGTTCTTTTTTTTTTTTTTTTTTTGCCATACAATGACATGATATCGCCATGGGTTTACATGTGCTCCCCCTCCAGAACCCCCCTCCCTCCTACCTGCCTGCTTGTTCTTTAGTCACTAAGTTGTGTCTAACTCTGTTGTGATCCTGTGGACTGTAGCCCGCCAGACTCCTCCGTCCATGGGATTCCCCAGGCAAGAATACTAGAGTGTGTTGCCATGCCCTCTTCCAGGGGATCTTCCTGGCCCAGGAATTGAACCCAAATCTCCTGCACTGGCAGGGGAATGCTTTACCACTGAGCCACCTGGGAAGCCCTCAGCTGCTAGCTAAATGTGAATAAATTTAAATAAATTAAAAATAAAAAATTCAGTTCCTCAGTTGTACTAGGTAAGTTCTGAGTGCTCACTAGCCACCAGTGACTAGCATCCACTGTACTGTAGATGTCGAACATTTTCATTATCACAGGAAATTCTGCTGGACAATACAGAAAAGACTGCCGCTTTTCAGAAAGACATTTATTTTAATGTTATTTTTCATAATAAAATGTTAAAAAGCTAAGCTACTCATCCCACTTTCGAAAGGTGGTATAATAAATAATAAACTAAAACTAAAGTCATGAAAACAAAATAAATGTTAATATAAAATACAAAGTACTATGACACAATACTGTGATCTTTAAAATTGCAAGTAAATACAAGATGTAGAAATGAAAGAATCTGCATTAAGGTGGTGGGACTTTTTTCATTTTGTGGCACAAACATTTTATTCATTATCACTACTGTTAGGAAATTATAAGTACAGAACAAAAGATTGATTAAAAACTTGCATTTAATTTCACTAATGATTAACTTGATTATTAACCATGTTTTTTTTCTCTTCCGTTCCCCCTTTTCACCTGAATAATTGTTTTAAATTTTGAGACAGTCACCAAATTTTTTAAAAGAGTCGTAAATATAATGCAAAGAAGTTCTGATTACTTGAGGCATTTGGGAAAAAACTGTTAATCTGGCCTGTCTTCATTGGCCGAACTTTCAGTGTGCATTTCCTTCAAAGAAGGATATTCTTTTACAAACCAGAATACACTGGTCAAAATCAGGAAATTAACACTGATGCATTACTTCCCTCCAACCTTAGCCCCCATTCAAGTTTTGCCGATTGTCTCAGTGATGTTTGTTCTAGCCGAATAAGCATTATTCAGAGTCGCATGTTCCATTTAGAAATAATGTCTTCTAGTCTCCCTTTATCTGAAACAGTAAGTTGTTTTTCTTTTTCTTTTTTACTTTCATAACCTTGATACTTTTGAAAATTATGGGCTACTCATCTTCTAGGGTGTCCCTCAATTTGAATTTGTCTGATGTTTCCTTTTGATAAGATTCAGTGTATGCAGCTTTGACAGGAACATCACAGAAGTAATGCTCTTTTTTTCTCATTGCATCATATCAGGTGGCACATAATTTCAATTTGCTGCATTACTGATGGTGTGCTCTTTGATCACTTGATTTGACTGGTGTTTGCCAGGCTTCTCCACTATAAAGTTAGGACTTACAAAGGGAGAAGGAAGAATGTTTGAGGGGAGGTACTTTACGGCAGTGTAAATAGACCGTTCCTTATCAATTGTCAATTTCTATCAGCCTGTGTACTTAAAGGTTTCCTGTTTTATTTAATGGGTTTTTATTTGTTACAGTCATTATTTTGTTTCTCAAATAATGCCAGTGGGAGCCCCTTTCAGGCTGTCTTCTGTGTCCTTTTGGCTTGCTTCTGTTGTTCTTTGAAAACTGTTTTGCATTCTGGTACAAAACAACAAGAAAACCCCACAAAACTGGAAATGTTATACACTCATCTTTGTGCTTTCCTGCTCCAGTTTTAGAATTACAAATTTTTTAGAGCACCCCGGTTCCTTTTAATAGAGCATCATATTTAGAAACTTTTCTGACTTCCTTTTCTTGGATTCTAACATCTTATGCCAGGCTGCCTCTCCGTTGAATTCCTTACTCCGTTCAGGCCCTGTGGACCAGCCTCCCTACTCGAATTATCTTTACATTGGCTACCTATTCCCTGCGGCTGCTTTTGTTAGTTGCTAAGTTGTGTCCGACTCTTTTGTGACCCCATAGACTGTAGCCCGCCAGACTCCTCTGTCCATGGGATTTCCCAGGCAAGAATACTGGAATGGGTAGCTATTCTCTTCTCCAGAGGATCTTCCCAACCCAGGGATCGAACCCGTGTCTCCTGCATTGCAGGTGGATTCTTTAACACTGAACCACCAGGGAAGCCCCCAATTCTCTGTGGCCCTCTTCTTGACTCTCCCTGGGCTCTGATAATGCTGGCTAGGCTGCTCTCCTCTGGATATCTTTCTTACCCTTGTTATGCTCCCCAGGTTCTGACAGCTGGCAGTGAGCCACCCACTCACAAATGCCTTGCTTACCTTGTTTGGGCTCAGGTTCCCCTGACCAGGCAGATGGATTCATTCTTCTTTTTGCTCAGGCTCTGGTGCTCCATGCCTGGATGCCTTCCCTGCCCCACTCTGAACCACCACAGCTTCTCCATGTTTATGCCTATCATATGCCACCCAGAGGGATTTGAGTGATTTTTTTTTAAACTGGTCTTTAATGTTACTTTCACATTGCTTTCTTCCCTTTTGTCATTAAAAAATTAGGATATGAAAATTATATACAAATTTTCTCCTTTTTTGGCTGTATTTTTGCATTTATTCAAGTAAATGTAAGCAACTTTCTTAAATATTATGTCATTGTGATAAGAAAACAAGACTTTTGATTCTCGACTGGTTGCCATATTAGGATATCTGCACCCAGAGAAGGTTTAACAGATCTGTATACTTGTATTTAACCACAATACTTCATATCAATTTACTTCGACTGCAGATCATGTAATGTGTCCGTGTAACCACAAGTTCTGTTCTGGATTGCTTATGTAGAGAGCCCAAGCCGCACTGCAGGCTGTCGGTGCTGTCCAGTCAGGAAGTCTGGCCCTTCCTGGAGCTCCTACCAATGAAGGCACAGTCCTACCTGGGCAGAGCCCTGTGCTCCGAATAATTATTGAAAACCTCTTTTATCCTGTTACCCTGGAAGTTCTTCATCAGGTAAGGAGGAACAGTCTTATGAAAGCAGAGTCAAACATGACCTCTGTAACTTTTAACGTTTTCTGTCTTTAGTTTTTCAGGTTGTTGATTCTGGTTAATATATTTACTTAAATAATAAAAATCTTCAGCATCCTGTTTCATGCAAGGAATAGTGTCAATTAGAGATAGTTTTTTGAAAGCCTCTTTTCTCTAACCTAAATACTTGATTTACAAAGGTATGTAAGAATTCTGTGTTTTTATACCTAAGCATGAAAATGAACAAAGCATAGACTCCTATAAAAAAAAAATTGGTAGTAGTTATTCCTGAGAAAGTAACGTCAATATAGAAAACAACAAATTTATTTCTATAGACTCCTCCATATATTTGAGCACTTTTATTTTTAAAACTCTAAAAGGAAGATCTGAGTAACTTCACATGTAATGTGGAATATCAAGTTAAATACTGACTCTCAACATAACTTTCAAAGACTGTCCATTACTATGTTTAAACTGTTTTGATAAGAGGCAGTGTATCACATCATGGCCTATCGTGAAGAGAGGGAATTTAAGAATTGCAAGATCTGTCACTTAGTTGTTACATAATTTTGTAATGAATAAAACTAAGCCTCTGATAATTGATGAGTTGAGTATTATAATGAGTAATTGAAGAACCAGTTAGAATTCAAGCCTTCTGATCTCAGCAGCAGTATTCCATTTCACTATGCTTGACAACCTATATATAAAAATTATTTTAAAACACTGAAACATTATATGCTTATTTTCATATTTATATCTGAATATATATAATAGTAAACAGCATAACCATAGGCCAGTTTAGAATCATTTTAACTGTTTTCTAAACCTTTGGGTTTGTACTACTGAGTGAAGAGTCATGGAGGTTGTGTGTGTACGCTTATATCTAAGAATTGAAGTGTATCCTCTCCTGTTCTCACATTTTACAAACAAGGGAACTTGGGGGGACCTTAGAAGTTGTTACTTTCCCCACAGTCATTGTACCAATTGGTGATAAGAGCTCAGATATATTTCCTGATGTGGTTCATGTTGGGCTTTCCTGGTGACTCAGACAGTAAAGAATCCATCTGCACTGCAGGAGACCTGGGTTCTATTCCTGGGTTGGGAAGATCCCCTGGAGGAGGACATGGCAACCCACTCCAATATTCTTGCCTGGAAAATCCCCATTGACAGAGGAACCTGGTGGGTTCCAGTCCATGAGGTCGCAAAGAGTTGGACACAACAGCACATGGTTCACATGCTGTGCATGTAAATATCAAAATATACCATTTATTGTGCCTACTCTATTCCCTATGCTAGTTTCCTGAGTACCATTTTCTAAATATGTGCATTTGTGAAGCACGTCCTGTGGAGGGCTTTAGCAGTGGTATTCATGGCCACTGTTGTTTCCTAAAAGGGTTCAGCAGTTACTTAGTTGATTGCCTTTGTCCTGGTGGATTTTCGTGTCTTCTGTTTATCCCACCAAGTAGCATCGAGCTCTCTGTGATCCATCAGCATTTTTTGTTTGCTTTTGCTCCTGTAGCACTGTAGCTGCTGCTAATAACTTCTGTTGCTTCACGAAAGATGTTATTGCCCCTGTGGCTCAACATTGCTATCGGTCCCAGTGAACTTAGCCCAGGTTGTGTGGTTATTTTGTTATTCCATTTGTCGTTTCCCTGAGACCAGTAACAAACCTTGTTCTCTCCCTAAAGATCATGGGTCCTTCAAGTGAAGAGAAGTATTTCTGAGTCTTCAGTGGTAACCATTGGGATAGGACTCTCAACCCTTTAGTTATAGCACTCTCTTTTTAATCCTCCTCCACACTGCTGTTGGAAAAAGCAAAATTCCTTACCAGGGCCCTCAGTGCCCCCGTATGCAGACCTCTCACTGTCTCTGTAACCTCACTTCCTGACTGTTCTGCTTATTTAGCACCCCAGCTTTTCTGGCTCTTTTACCCTCTTCCTCTTACCCTTCTTGCTTCTGTTTTAGTCCATTTCGGTCTTCTATTTCTTAGGCCTAGCCACTTAGCTGAATACATGTTTCCATTTTCAGCTCAAATTTACCTCCTCAGAGTGTCTTTCTCTAATTACATTAACTAGCCCTTACCCCCGGCATTCCATTCCATTAGCCGATTTAAGTATAGTATAGCATAGTAATAAAGGATACAGTTTCTAGAGCTGGTTTGAATCCTAGCTCCACCACTTACTGCCTCTATAACCTTGGGCAAGAAACTTGCTGCTTCTGTGTCTTTTTCTTATTTATATAATGGGGGCGAAGATGGTATCTATTTTATACCTTTGTTATGAGGATTTCATGGGTTGATGCATTTGAAGCACTTAACAGCAGTGCCTGTTACATAGTAAGTGCTCAAGAAATGTTCACTGGACTTACTAGATGCTAGTAAGAAACTAGCATTTGCTTTGTAAGAAACAGATCCTTGCTCTTGTGGCCTTCTGGGTAAGATGTAAGTAATAGCCTGAAATATGATAAATATTGTGATTGGGAAATACATGGAAGAGTAGAGTTGATTGCACATGTTATAATTTGCAAGTTTTTCTGTATTCTCTGCTGAAAAGTTGACATCAGCTAAACTGCTCTCTAACATCTGTGGAAGCTAGTGTTTTTCCTTTAGCTCATGGTGGGGGAATTAAGAGTGACTGAGATGGGAATGGTGCTATTTCAGATGAGAGAAGTTTCAGATGACGGAAGTATTTACAGTATGATGACATTTGAGGAGAAGCGTGAAGAATGTGAGGGTGTTAAATTATGTGTAATGTGGTAGAATAATGATCCAGTCATAAAGAACAGCAAGTGCAAAGTCCCTAAAATGGAAGTGTGCTTAATGTATTCAAATATCAGAAAAAAGACTGTCATTGGATGTAAAAAAATAGGAAAGCTCTGAGAAGGATAGGCTCAGAGAAGGTGTTAAGACTTGATTATGCAGAGCCTTTATAATCTTTATGCTGAGTGAAGTAGGAAGCCATGGAGGATTTTGAGTAGAGGAGTGAGATGATAGGCTGAGTGTTTTAACAGAATCACCGTTGTTGCTATGTTAAGAGTGAACTATTGGCATAAGTTTGGAGAAGGCGATGGCACCCCACTCCAGTACTCTTGCTTGGAAAATCCCATGGACCGAGGAGCCTGGTGGGCTGCAGTCCATGGGGTCACGAAGAGTCAGACACGACTGAGCGACTTGACTTTCACTTTTCACTTTCATGCATTGGAGAAGGAAATGGCAACCCACTTCAGTGTTCTTGCCTGGAGAATCCCAGGGAGAGAGGAGCCTGGTGGGCTGCCATCTCTGGGGTCGCACAGAGTCAGACACGACTAAGTGACTAACACATGCACATGGGCATAAGTGAAGGCTCTTAGCATAGTCCAGATGAGTGATGGTGGTGACCCAGGTGGGGATGTGGACACTGGAAGTTGTGATTACATATGTATTTGGAAAGATGTGGTGATGGGTTGAGTAGATGTGAGTCATGAAGAGAAAGAGAGTAACCATCAGTGCTTTCCAGATTGTGGATGTGAACTTCTGGTAAAACAGAGCCATCTTATACTAGATAGTAAAGACTGAGGGGGGAAACGATGTGGGGCAAGGGTGGGAGATAGGAGAGGAATCAAGAGCATAATATCAACTTAAATTGGAGATACCTGTTAGACATCCAAAGGGAGATGTTGAAACATTTGGGAAATAAGTCTATATTGAGCATAAGAATTCAGGACTGGAAAATTGGTGATCATTTGCATATGGCTGGCACTTAAGGCTGTGGGATTGAATGGCATCACTTAGTATTTGTAGGTAAAGAAGGCATTCATCAACTGATCTGTGATGTAAATTCAACCCTGCATTCTAAAAAATTTCTTTGTCCATTAATGGAGTAAGGCAAAACAGTATTTTTTTTAAATCTGTTACTTTGAAGTACCATCATGTGTGGTGTTACTTATGTACATGTCCAATAGATGAATCTCTCCAGGATGAAAGACAGATAAGTCCTTTTTGAATCGAAGTATAAATAGCTTGTGAAAATCAATTATTATTGAATTAACACTAGTAATACAAAATTCTAATTTAAATTACTTATTTATTTCTTTTTGACTGCTGGGTCTTCGTTGCTCTGCGGGCTTTTTTCTAGTTGTGGCAAGCAGGGGTTACTGTCTAATTGCAATGCATGGGCTTCTCATTGCAGTGGCTTCTCTTCTTGTGGAGTGTGGGCCCTGGGGCAGATGGGCTTCAATGGTTGCGGCCCTCAGCTCAGTAGTTGTGGTTCCCAGGCTCTAGGGCACAGCTTTAATAGTTGCAGCACACAGACTTAGTTGTTTACAGTGTGGGGTCTTCCTGGATCAGGGATTGAACCAGTGTCTCCTGCATTGGCAGGCAGAGTCTTTACCACTGAGCCACCAGGGAAAGCCCCCAAATTCTAATTTTTAAGTCACCTTTTTTGTTGCCTACAAAAACTATTGTAAACAAATTGTGGCCAATGTGCTTGCTATTTTAGAAATTTCTAGTGTGATTAATGTTTTTTTCAAGTGAATACTAGTGAACATTTTCAGTTTCTGGCAAGTTCTCTTTATCACTCTTTATTAATCTTCATCACCCTGAAGATTAATGTTACCAGAATCTGATCTCTTATATTTTATTAGTCCCATTTTAAAGTCTGAAAAGATTAAAATGCACAAGACATATCAAGAGTTGAGTCTCTGTGTGTGTTTGTATTTATGACAGCAAAGTATATATATTAAGGAAGTAGTCAAAGACCTTGTAATCAATAAAAATATATATTAAACTTTCCTTAAAGTTGATCTTTTAAGGCCAAATCTATTTAAAAATAAGTGTTTTGATAATTATAAAAAGTTGTTAAAAACCACACTTCAGGCATTGCTGAATTCCCTGATATTGGTGTTTGCTTACTTTATTTAATAATATCAGGTTGATCTTTGTAGCTTCTCAGTAAATACAATCCAGAGAGCTCTAGAGAGCATGGTTAGCCAGATGAGTACATTTATATTCTCTTTGGACATTCAGATGAAAATCATACAGCCAAACACATCTGCCAGGAAGGATATACTTCAAGCTGTTGTTCAAATTAAATGAGAGAAAGGGATCTAAACATTAACAAAATCTGAATAGTAAGTGGAAATTAACTGGGTCCTCTAGCATAATACAGTATAAAAATCCCAAATTTTAGAGCAAACTATGTGTTCTTGTTACTTTGTTAACAAGATAGTTTACATAAAAAATGTTTTATCATTTTAAAATTTGCATATTGCCATTATTCTTCAGTCAGGTCTCAGAGTATAATGTTTTTATCAATTAATAATAAACTTTTACTCTGTGCCTCTAATGTGCCAGGAATTATACTCAGCAGTAAAGAAATGACCAAGATAAGCAATATACCTTCAAGGAACTTTCAGTCTAATTAAAGGAGACATATATAAACAAATGTATAATACAGTATATGTAAAACAGCAAGAGAAGTATTTGTATGAGGCCAGGAAGGGGATAAAAATGTTTGGTAAAGAAAATGAACTCTGTTGAAGTTTGGGGAGGCTAAGAATTTTCTGGTGGCATTATTGCCTGAGCTGAGTTTTGAAAGAGAATAAATGAAGATTTCCTAGGTATTAGGTAAAGAGATAGAGAAACAGGGGAAAAGTCACATGTATAGACATAGAAGTCTGAAACCGCTTGGTGTATCCGGAGAGCTACTAGAGTTGTTGATGTAAATAGTATAAAATAAAAAGTGTCAGGAAATGAGGTTGGAGAGGTACACCAGGGAGAGATTGTGTATGTTATACAGAGAGTTTGAATTTTACTGTGTGGATAATGGGGAGATAGTGAGGAATTTTCAGCGGGGTGGGGAGAGGGTGTAATCTGGCTTGTACTTCAGAACACTGCCTGTGTCTGCAGTCTGAAGGAGGGAAGTTAGGCAGTTAAATATATCTCCTTTTATATGTGTGTGTGTGTGTGTGTGTGTGTGTGTGTGTGTGTGTATACATTTTAAAGATATTATTTATTTACCTGACTGTGTTGGCCCTTAGCTGCGGCACATGGGGTATTTCACCGTGGTGCTGGGCTCAGTAGTCATGGCACGCAGACTCTAGTTTTGGCACATGGGCTTAGTTGCTCCACAGCATATGGGTGGGATCTTATTAGTTTCCCGACCAGGGGAATGTAGGGATCAAACCTTGCAGGGCAGATTGTTAACCACTGGACCACCAGGGAAGTCCCTGGAATTATTTTATAAACTTTAGGATATTGAGGAAGTACTTATTATAAGACCAAACATTTCATTAAAAGAGCGAAACAAAAATTTCCTAGTGTTTTTCAAAATAGAGTTATATGAGGAATTAAGGTCTCAACATTTTGAACCCTGAAGTATGACCATAATGAAGTTAACTATGTGTTTTTAAAACATCTTAAATTTCAGTAGAAAGCCTTCAGACTACATCTTTAAGGATGGATTTTTCTGGTGATCCCTTCCAAGACAAATTAGTTTCACGAGTCTTGTTGATCTCTTATAAGAATTGTTTGACTCTATTCAGTGGTATAAAGAATCCACCTGCCAATATAGGAGACAGGTTCAATCCCGGGGTCCAGTAGGTCCCCTGGAGAAGGAAGTGGCAGCCCACTCCAGGATTCTAGCCTGGGAAATCCCATGGACAGAGGAACCTGGCAGGCTAGAGTCCATGGGGTTGCAAGAGTTGCTTAGTAACTAAACAACAAGGTTCCTCATAAAAGTGGGATCACTCGTTTGCTGTTTGAGACTGGCTTATTTCCCATAACAGTGTCTTCAGGGCTCATCAGTATTGTAGCATGTGTGAGAATTTCCTTCCTTTTTAGAGCTGAATAATACCCCATTGTATGTGTACACCACGGTTGTTCATTCACTCGTCTGTGGGTGGACACTTGAGTTGCCATTGAGCATGTGCTTATTGCTATTTGATTGTCTTCTTTGGAGAAGTGAAGTGAAAGTCGCTCAGTTGTGTCCGACTCTCTGCAACCCCATGGACTGTTCATGGAATTCTCCAGGCCAGAATACTGGAGTGGATAGCCTTTTCCTTCTCCAGGGAATCTTACCAACCCAGGGATCAAACCCAGGTCTCAACGCATTGCAGGAGGATTCTTTACCAACTGAGCTATCTGGGAAGCCCTTTCTTTGGAGAAAGTTCTTTTCAAATCCTTTGCTTGCTTTTTAAATTGGGTTTTTGTTGTTGTTGACTTTGAAAAGTCAACAAAGAATATGGAATTCGTTTCATATTTCTGTATATTACCTCTTATCAGATAAATGATTTACAAATATTGTCTCATTTTGTGGGTTGCCTTTTCAATCCTGTTGATAGTCTTTTGGTGAACATGAGTTTTAATTTTGATGTAGTTGAATTTTTCTATTTTTTCTTTTGTTGCCTGGCCTCTAGGATAGTTATTCTTTTTTTTTTTTTAATTTTCTTTACATTATTGTGTTGGTTTTGCCATACATTGACATGAATCTGCCATGGGTATATATATGTTCCCCTTCCCAGAACCCCCCTCCCTCCTCCCTCCCGATTCCCTCTCGCTGGGTCATCCCGGTGCACCAGCCCTGAGCATCAAACCTGGGCTGGCAATTGATTTCACATATGATAATTAACATGTTTCAATGCCATTCTCCCATATCATCCCACCCTTGCCCTCTCCCATAGAGTCCAAAAGACTGTTCTATACATCTGCATTTCTTTTGCTGTCTCTCATACAGGGTTGTTGTTACCATCTTTCTAAATTCCATATATATGCGTTAGTATACTGTATTTTTGTTTTTCTTTCTGGCTTACTTCACTCTGTATAATAGGCTCCAGTTCCGTCCACCTGAGTAGGGCTGATTCAAATGAATTCTTTATGATGGCTGAGTAATATTCCATTGTGTATATAGGATAGTTATTCTTGATCATTCCTTCTGATAATAAAAAAGCAGGATATTTGCCTAATAAGGAAACACATACATAGTATGTAATGACAGCAAATTCTTACCAGCATAGGGAATACTTAGGTTTAAGAAGCAGGACACGTTTCTGGCTTATTTAAATCCAGATGTAAAATGAGACCTCAGAGGAAAGCATAATGCATTATAGGAACCCTGGCCATGACCTTCTGTGCTGGGAGCGTAGAACAAGTGTTGTAAGAGCATTGGTAACCCGGAGTCTGTCAGGAAGCCTTCCCCTCACCCTGTTTATTCCTCTTCAGAGACTCTTCAGAGAGGCCTTCCTTGAGCACCCTTGCACCTTCCCAACTTGCATCACACTCATCCCTTTCCCTTTTATTTTTAAAACAAAATACACTTGTATGACCAGGTAATGTTATTTATTTGCTTATTTATTGTCTTGTCTTTCCTTACGAGAGCAGAGACTCCTTTCTTTCTTCCTTCCTTCTGATTTTCTAGGTGTTTTTTTCCTGTTACTGATTTCTTGTTTAAATCTATAATTGAGAATATACATTGTGTGATTTTTATTATTTTAAATTTGTTAAAGTGTGCTTTATGGCTCAGAATATATCTGTCTTGGTGTTCATGCGTATTCTGCTGTGGATATATTATTCTATAAATGTAAATTAGATCCAACCCCTCTCCCCTTTGGTATCCATATGTTTGTTCACAGTCTCAATACAGACTTATCCATAAGTCTGTATTGGAGGGATATTATTAAAGTCTCCAATAATAGTGTTTTTGTAGTTCTAGCAGCTTTTTTCCTTAAGTATTTTGGTTCTTTTTTGTTACACACATATGTTTTAAAAATTGTTCTGTCTTCCTGGATAAATGACTCCCGTTATCTTGTATAGCATCCTTCATTATCCCTGATCATTTTTCTTCAGAGGTCAGCGTTGTAGAAAATGAATATAGCTCTGCCAGCTTTTCTTCAAAATTAGTGTTAGCATGGTGTATCTTTCTCTCTCTTTAGCGTAAGTCCTTATATTTCAAGTGGATTTCTCTTGAATAACCTAGAGTTGGGTCTTGCATGTGCTTTTTAAAAAGCCCACTCAAATTAGCTTATTTAGAACATTGGCGTTTTAAGTGACTTTTTTTATATATCTGCCAAGATATATCTGGACATATATCTGCCAAGTTGATAGCTGTTTCCTACTTACTGTGCTTGTTTGTGATTTCCTCCCCCATTCTCTGTCTGCCTCTTCTAGTTTTTCTCCCGTTTCACATTTTGTTTTCTTATTAGAATTCTTTAGAGCATTTTTATTTCACAAAACACTTTGAGCAGAATATATATACCTCCTTATGCCACAGACATACGGTTTCCCCTGTTATCAAGATCTTACATTAGTATGGTACTGTTGTTTAAAATTGATGAACCAGTGCTGAGATTCTTGTTTCTATTTTGTTCACTCCTGACTTTTCAGAGCTTACCATGATTCTCTATGACTATTTGATGAATTAATAGAGCATTGGACATTTTGTTCTTCATTTTGTTGAATATTTTGTAGTTTTCCTTTCTATAAAAATTTCAGGAAGTAGATGCTGATTCTCAGGCTGAAATAGTTGATCTGTGTGACTCTTCCATTTCCAGGTATATGCTTTGCAACACCATTATCTCATAGCATTAATTAATTCCTCTTGTAACCTTCTGTTTCAGTACTGTGCCAATTATGACAAGTTATAAAATAGGTTAAGTATTTAGTTCCTATAGTATGTCAGGTACTGTTTTAAGCCATGTATGGGTGTTAGAACATGAACATCTTAGGCTTGATTTAATACTTTTGGTGCCACTAGTTTTACTAAAGGAGATTATTTTCATTTAAAACTGAGATTTATGAATCAAGTTGTATTTATAAAGATAAGTTAGCTAAATTTTTCCCGTAAGTTTAACCTAATGTGAACTTTTTTCCAGATATTTTCTAAATTTGGCACAGTCTTAAAGATTATCACCTTTACAAAGAATAATCAGTTTCAAGCCTTGCTTCAGTATGCTGACCCATTGAATGCACATTATGCCAAAATGGTAATTATGATCTTTATTTCATTTTTTCATTTTCAAGTTGTTATAGTCACCTCTGTGACACCAAAGAAAGTCATCGTGTCTTCTCCTCTGTGGTAGTTTACTATGTTTTTCTAAAAATTGTAATAAAATATACAAACTAATTTACCATTTTTAAATGTACTGTTCCATATGCTCTTTTTATATTGTAAAAGCTATTTCTTGCTTCATATGAAATGGTTTCAAATCACTTATCGTTTCTTGTATTTCTGGGACTCAGATTTGAAGTCTAGAGTTGAGCAAAGTACTCCTGATATAATCTTAACTAATAGAATTAGTTTTGCCCTAGTACCCTCATTTACTTCTGTTAAGTGAGCCAAAGATTGATTTCTGTATTTTTGCAACCATATTCACTGTTGAATCTCATTGAGCTCTAAATTGATAGACATTAAATCTTAGGAAATATGCTGCTTTCTAATTCATATTGTCTTCTTTTTAGCACACAAGTGCTTGACTTTTGACAAGATGTAAAACTTCACATTCAGTCTGGTTATGTTTGATCCATCTCCTATTGAGATCTCTCCCTAATTCTATCTTGTATCAGTATCTGAAACATTTCTAATTTTTTTCCAAAGATAGAGACGAAGGTTGAGAGCGCTTTGCGTGTAGCATAGTGTCTAGCTCTTGACTAGGAATAGCTGTGCCCTCTACTTGCATGTATTGCGCTGTACCTTTATGATGGCATGCTCATCAGTAACTGTTAGGATAAGTGTTTTTTAGTATATTTGTTTTTTGTTTTATTTTTTATGTTTTAGTTTCTGGTATCTATTTTTTGTAAATTCAAGTGTTTGTGGAAGTCATAAGTAGCTATAAATATCCCTTTGAAAGATCTTTATCATTATGAAAGAAGAGAATGCTAATTTTTGTTCTTGTACCTGCTCTGACTTAAAACTTTCCTCAAGCTTGTTACTCAAAGAAAATAAATTTACAACAGCAACAAAAAAAAGTGGTTGATACTGTTTCACATATTGTGGTTCTGACAAGTACCATTTACAAAGACTTTATATCATCTTAACCTATATAAATTACACTAATATGAGTTAAGATAAAATGTAAAATTTAAATATATTTAAACATTTTAAAATAATCTTTAATAATTAGTACAATGTATAGTAATGTATTACAGTTTTTCAAGCTTATACATTTCTCCTCTTCATTTGATCTTACCATAGATAAAATAGAGATTATCACTTTACAGAAGAAAAAACTGAGAAATAGTTTTCATTTTCTCTCTTAGTCTCATATAGTTAGTGATAAGGGTAAAAGGAAATACAGTTCTTTGGCCTTTAGTTTGGTCCTCTCTGCTTTATGCCTGATAGCCACTTTTTGTCGAAGTAGAGGCTACTTGATTTATTGTTGTCTTGCAAAACATCAGTCCCTTTCTTACATGCTTTAGGCTCTGGATGGCCAGAATATCTATAATGCATGCTGCACTCTGCGTATTGACTTCTCCAAGCTCACCAGCCTTAATGTGAAATATAATAATGACAAAAGCAGAGACTTCACTCGCTTAGACCTTCCCACTGGTGATGGCCAGCCATCCCTTGAACCCCCTATGGCTGCTGCTTTTGGTGAGTAGTTCTGTTTTGGGTCATAGAACAAGCTTTCTGAAGTTAAAAGTTTAATTTGTTAATCCATATATGTCAGCTGATTTCTTCTTGAAGTCTCTCAGGATTTCTAAAGAAAAGGGAGACTCATGGAAGAAGAATGTGTTCATTAACTGAATCTTAATATTAGTTGTCAAAAACAAGTGGATACCTATAATTGAATTTACTTTCTAATATTAATTGAAGAATATTGCTCATTCTTAATAAACCATACAACCATTTGTCTGAAATTAATAGTCTTATATATTACCATTGTTTTAAAGAAGTTGATTTATAGCCAACAAAATATTGGCATAAGTGCTCTTGAGAGAAATACTTCCCCTTTTTAAAGTAGTGATATTTTAAAACAAGGGCCTAAATATGTAGTATGTTCTTTCTTTATTCAAAGAAGAGGATTTTTGTTTTTTAAACATCAGAACTTTTCATCATTATCCTAAGTTTGTGTGAAATTGCATTTTGCACTAATAAAAATACAGTCTTCTGCATTACTCATGCTAATGTTGCTTTGAAGAATTTCCTTTTATTTAAGATCAAGTCTCAATAATCTAAACTTTTGAAGTAAACCTTTATATAAAAGGAAAATTAGTGAATAGCCTAGTTGAATATATCACTTGGCTTTGCAGTACTCAAATGTGGTTTATTATTTAGATAAGGTATTAAATTTTATTACCCTTTGTGATTTATTTTCCTTTCCCAGATGACACCATAACATATTAATTGAGACTTTAAGCATTATTTAGTTTATCTTCATTTTACAGGTGAGAAAAAAGAATCCTTAGCCAAATAGTTGTCCAAATTTTCTAGAAAACAGTAAATTTTAAATCTTTTTATTATTTATAACTGAAAAAAGTCAAATGGATTGTTCAGTTCATGTCCCTGAATTGTTAAGGTTTCTGTTTTACTCTGATCAAATTTTTGTGTTTTATACATTTGGCCTTCCATATCTACAGATTTGGCATCTGTGGATTCAACCAGCCACAGATCAACAATACTTGGAGAAGAAAAAAGTTTCATAAAGTTCCAAAAAGCAAAACTTGAATTTGCCTTGTACCAGCAACTATTTACATAGCATTGCATTGTCTTTACAACTATTTACATAGCATTTACAACATATTAGGTATTATAAACAATTTAGAGATGATTTCAAGTATACAGGAGGGTGTGCAGAGATTATATGCACATACTGTGCCATTTTATAAGGGACTTGAGCATCCTTTGATTCTGATGGCATCTACAGGATTGGGGCCTGGAAGTGTCCTGGAACCAATCCCTTGTAGATACTGAAGGGGGTTGTATTTGTTATCAGCCTCTACTCATCTACAACTTGGCAGAGCCAAAGGTCTTTATAATGAGCATTTTAATAAAAGTTATAGAAACTGCAACTGTCATTCAAATTTGCCAAAGCTTGGCTATCAAGTGCAGAACTGCACATATTCCAATGATTGAATGCATACTGTTGGTGTAATTAATGTTCTGCATTGTGGGAGGAGGCATTTAAAAAATATAATTAAGGATTTTGGTTTCTGAATATAAAATATCAGAATGTTGCTACCCTTTCTTATTGTGTTGATAAGTCCTTTGTCACTGCAAATAGTGTGTACATTTCTAAGATAAGTAATTTATCAAACAGAGAACAATAACTTTAGGTGTTGTATGAAAGTTTACTCTGCCTCTCACAAATATTTTACATGGCTCACTGTTCCCTCCTTTTTTTCTCTTGGCTTCAAAAATGCTACACTTCGAGGCCTCTGTTCCTTACTTCACTAGCTGTTCTTTTAAAGATTACCCTTTCAGGTTCTTAGAGCTAAGTTATAAGTGTTCTGGGGTCTTCCTGACCTGTTTTAGAGATAATGTTACATATTATTGCTATAGAAAAGCTTATTAAAATATGTGAATATAGTTTTTTTTAATAATTTTCTATTTTTCATGAAATGGTTAACATTATTCTACTAATTTCATTTAGTTAATTAGCTATGGCTGTGCTGGGTCTTCATTGCTGTGTGGGTTTTTCTCTGGTTGCAGCGAGCCAGGGTCTCCTCTCCAGCTGCTATGGATTCCCTTGTTGGAGAGCATGAGCTCTGGGGTATATGGGCTCCAGTAGTTGTGACTCTTGGGCTCTAGAGCACAGACTCAGTAGTTGTGTCCCATGGGCTTCATTGCCCCATGACATGTGGGACCTTCCTGTATCAAAGATCCTATTGCATTGACAGGCAGAGTCTTTACCACTGAGCCACCAAGGAAGCCCCTGAATACAGTTTTAAATATCCATACTACCCAGATTAAGAAATAAGATGTATACACATACTGTAGAAGCACCATTTGTACCCCTCTCGTTTATTGTGTTCCCATTCTCCCTGCTCCAGTATAACTGTAGTCTCAAATTTTTGATGGTAGTCCTGCTTTAGCTTTTTTGCTTTTCTCCTGTGGTTTGGTTTTGGTTTTTTACTACTCATTATGCAGCCCTAAGTGCTAAAAATTTTTCTCCTATATTTAGAAGTTTATTTAAATGGAATCACACTGTTTTTCTTTTTGATTCATCTATGTTCACATATGTGGCTCTTATTTTCAACACTGTCAAGTGTATAGATTTCCACTGTATGAATATATTATAGTTGGTTTGTCTATGCTACTGTTGATAAGACATTTGGGCTATTTTAGTTTGAGGCTATTATGGACAGTGCTGCCTTGAAATTTTCCCAGTTATCAATGAGGTTGAATTTGTTTGTTGGCCATTCTTCTTTATGATTTTTCTGTTAATTCTTTTGCCTGTTTTTGTATTTAGTTTCTTGTCATTTCTTGTTTATTTGTAGGAATTCTTTAATGTCTTAGACACTAGTCTTTTTGTTGGTTTTACGTGTTGCAAATAGTTTCTATCAGTTTTGGCTTATTGGTTCATTCTCTTCATAGTATTTTTATATGGTCAAATTTATTTGCCATATCCCTTATGTTTGTGTTTTTGTGTCATGTTTAAAAAATCCTTTATTACTTTGGCATTATAAATATAAACACTTAGACTATTCTAAAGTTTATAGTATTTTAGTAACTTTTTATTGCAGTACTTCAAGTTGCAGGAATAGCTGAAAGAATCCCCTATATCCTTCAGATTCTCTGACTATTAACATCACACCACATTTACTTTATCATCTCTCTTTGTGTGTGTGTGCGTGTGGTATTTTTTTCTTCCTCTGAGTCATTGGAAAATAAGTTGTAGGCATGATGTTCTTTCTAAATGCTCATTGTATATTTTCTAAGAACAAAGGCATTCTTACGTAAATAACAAAATCAGAAAATTAACATTCATATGATACCATTATCTTTTAAAAATTTTGCCAGTTGTGAAAATAATGTTCTTTATAAGAAAATGTTTTTTCTAGTAGGAATCCAAACCGGTATCAGGCTAATTTATTTGTCATGTCTCGTGGAGGCCTTTAATTTGGAACGTTTCCTCATTCTTTGTCTTTTATGACCTTTAAATTTTTGAAGAGTTCAGGGTTGACTATTTAATAAAGTGTATTCCAATATGCGTGTCTGGGTTTTTGGCTGAAGTAATGTTGTGTCTTTCTCATTTCATTACATCAGGAGTGCTGCCAGTTTATCCTATTCTTGGTAATGTTAACTTTGATCACTCAAGGTGGTTTCTTCCAGTGTTCTTACTGCTTTTCTCTTTGTAATTAAAAATATATTTTTGTAGGAAGGATATGTTGAGACTATATTAACAGCCTGTTTCTTACAACTTTTCACCCTTTAGTTTTTTGAGTTTTTTTTTTAAGATTTTTATTTGATGTGATCCATTTTTAAAGTTTTTATTGATTGTTACAATATAGCTTCTGTGTTATGCTTTCAATTTTTGGACACGACGTATGTGGGTTCTTAGCTCCCCAGTCAGGGACTGAACTTGCATCACTTGCATTGGAAGACGATGTCTTAACCACTGGACCTCCAGGGAAGTCCTTCACACGTTAGTTTTAATATCCATCGCCTAGAATAGTTGTCATCGTGATGGTTGTTGCTGTATTGGTGATTTGCTAACTTCCTCTTTCCTCCTGAGTTAGTAGCTGGAATTTTATTATAAAGGACTTTTTTTTACTACTCCATTCATTCATTCACTTTTATTACATTTATGTGAATTTAAGGTTTATAATGTGCTACTTTGTATTTACATGGTGTAATATGATTGCTGATAAAAGTGATACTTATCCCATTACATAATTTTACTATTATTTTCTATATTCATTATACTGTGCATTAGCTCTGTATGACCTATTTACTATTCATTCTATTTATTTTTTCACATTAATATGTACTTGCTAATTCTTATTCTATGGGCAGTAATTTCATATTATCGTTTTGCATGTTATGTTCAAACTATCCCAGGTTTGGCCAGTGGGAGCCCTTTCATACAAGTTTCTGTGGCCTTTCAACATGTCCTCATCATTGTATGCACACTTCATTACTTTCTGGCAGAAGATATTTCAAATCTTCTTTACTTTCCCTGCCTTAGCACTGAGGTCAGCCATCTCTCCAGTGAGCCCTGGTTCCTTTTAGTGGAAAATAGTATTTAGAAATCAGTATTAAGGCATTATATATGCCCATTTATAACAGGGTATCATTGCTTCTAGAAACAAAGTAGATATATACGTGAACTTGATAAATATATTTCTGTGTGTGTGTGTTTTTTTAAAACCACAAGTTTTAACTGATACTTCCAATTCTGATTGAGCACCCTTTTTTTCATATTGTGATTCCTTTCTTCAGGAATGAGAAATACAATTCCATTAGCCTCAACATATTTACCTATTTGCTCAATCCTATAATACACAAAAGTTTAAGAATTGTTAACACATACCATTAACTAGAGGTTAACGTTTGCATTAGTAGTTTTCTGGGCATTGCTCCAATGGTCTATTTATTCTTTTTGTTGTTACCACAATCTCAGTATCTGACAGAGTTAAGTCTCTTATTCTTCAAGAGTATCTTGGCAGTTCTTGACCATTTACACTTAAGAATTTTAGGATCAGCTGTTCAAGTCCTCAAAGAGGGACGGGAAGCACTCTTAGGGTTTTGATTCGATTATATTGACTTTATAAATCACTTAGAAGACAATTGACATCTTATAATAGAGTCGTCCAGATTTTGAACTTTGTGCGTCTCTCCATTTGTATATTCTTTAATGTCTTTGAGTAAAGTTTGACGGCTTTTCCCCATAGAAATATGTTTACATATGTCTTGTTAGAATTATTCCTAAGAGCTATACTTTTTAGGTTCTAATTCTCAATCACTCTTTTTGATCTGTGTCATTCTGGGCAATTGCTTAACTGCTCTGTACTTTTGTCTTTTTATATGTGAAATGAGCATAATAATAGTTAACTGGTAAGAGTTGTGATGAATATTATATGTGCTAATGTATGTAAGAGCTTAGAATGATGCAGTGTAAATTTTAGCCCTTTGGTTTTCAAACTGTTGCTAATACACAAATGAAGTGTTGTTTTTTGATTTCATATTCAGCAACTTTGATTAACTCTTCTTTCTCTAAATATTCTAATTTCTTTCTCTTACTTTAGTAAGGTGCATTGAACTTCTAGAATTTACGTAGAAATGGAAAAGTATCTAGAATAGTGAAAGGAAATAAATGTCAGACTTAACATAAAATATAGTAATCAAACCACTTTGACAGTGTTGAAAAGATAGATATATAAATCAGTAGAGAAGCTTATAGAGTCTAAAATTGACCCACATGTTTACCCACATGAGTTGATTTTGAGCAAAATTGCCAGTGTAAAAATTCAATAAAGGAAAATCTTCCAACAGGTAGTTTTTGGACAGGTGGATATCCGTATTTGAAAAAATAAATTTTGATTAGTATTTCACACCATGCTGACAGATTGACTTAAAATGGATCTTAGACCTGTCTGTAAAACTTAAACCTAAAAAACTCCTAGAGTAAAACATAGGAAGGGGGACTTCCCTTGTGGTCTAGCAGCAAAGACTCAGTGTGCTTCCACGGCAGGGGGCGCGAGTTTAATCCCTGGTCAGGAAATTGGAATCCCACATGCTCTGCAATGTGACATGGCCAAAACAAAACCAATAAATAAATCTTATATTAAAAAACACTAGGAGAAAATCTTTGCAACTTTGGGATATGCAAACATTTCTTAGGTAAACCACAAAAAGCACAAATCATAAAAGGAAATAATATATGTATTATATGTACATCAACATTTTAAAAGTTCCATGGCTTGAAAGATACCATCAAGAAAACCAAAAGGCAAACTTATAGACTTGAAGAAAACAGATTAGTTATATCAAGGTATACAAGGAATTCACAGCTCAATAATAAGAAAACAAATCATTAAAGATAGGCAAAAGATTTGAAAAAATATTTTACATAAGATGGTATATAAGTGGCAATAAAAGATGCTCAGCATCCCTAGTCATCAGCAAAATGGAAATGAAAATTACTATAATATGTTATACCCTTTAGAAGCTTCTTGATTTGGTGGATTGTTGTCCTTTACTGGTCCTGGAAATGATCTTTGCACATATACCATCTTCACACTGTTTCTTTTCTTACTTTCTGGGATTTTGACTAGACCTGTTAAATTCTCTTACTCTGCTCTGCATATCTCAGACTTTGTGTCCTGTTTTTTCCTTTATCTCTTCGAGCTGCATACTGAATAATTCCTTAGGGCTTTTCATTTTATTAGTGGTCTCTTCACCTTTGTCTAATCTGTTGTTAAACTTGTCTGATAATTTTAAATTTCAGTAATTGTGCTTTTTATTTCTAGAAATGTTATTCTTTTTTTTAAGTATCATCTGCCTTATAGATACTTTTCAACATAGCTTTTATTTTTCCAAACATACTATTTAGAATCCTCATCTGATAATTCCAATGTCTGAAGTCTTTGAAGTTACTTTTCTGCAATTAGATATTTCTTTTTCTACTTTTTTCTTTTGCGTTATTCACTTACTTGGGAAATAACTTGTGAGACTTTTTTGAGGCTTATTCTCAAGATGGTATGTTCCTCCAGAAAGAATTTACTTATTTGCAACATCAAAGGATCTGTGCCTAGGACCATTTCAATCTAAATCCATAATTTTGTTAATTTTCCCTTGAATTCCTAAGAAATGTGAATTTAAGCTACAAATTTGCATGAGAGCTTACTTTTGGTTAGACCTTTCCAGGAACTTTTTTTGTCTCTTCTCTGTTAGACACAAAGTCAGCTTTCCTTGTAGTCTTCTGAAGGTAGGAGGAGTAGATAATGCGATGGGTTATTTTAGGTTTATACTGTTTGATTAATGTCATGGAGGTCTCCTGTTGACTTCCTTCCTCTTGGGCTAGCCTTGGGATTTGCATGTTGTCCGTTACTCGTGAGAATGATAAAACCAAAGCTGTGGTAGAGTTAGGTTTTTAGCTGAGTTACTCTTAATCATCTTGTTAGCTGTTAGGTTTTTTTTTTTTTTTAAGATCTTTTTACTGTTCATTGGACATAACTGCCACAAGGTTGGTCTTTATTATTTAGTCTGCTACTATATCCACATTTTTAAAAAACAGTAATTGTGCCTTTTTCCCATAGTATATACTGTTAGTAATGTTTCAAATGGCTCTGTATTTTGTCTAGTGACTCACAATTTATATAATAATTCTCCGATTTAGACATTAAACTTGTTTCTTTAGGGTTTGCTATGATAAATAATAGCACTGAGAAACACTGAAACATTGATAAACTGACTTCATAGATAAAAATGTTATCTATTTGTATTACCTTAATTTCTATTGGTAATATATTTTCCAAATATAAAATGCTTGTGATATAGCTATTCAAATCTTAAACTTTTTCCTTTAAAGTTTGTGTAAACCAATGTCTAACAGGTTAATTTGCTAAAGTGTTTCTCTTCCAGCTTACTTGAGGAATGTAGATTTATGGAAACTTTACAAATGTTTCTTTTGTCAAATATTAACAAATGTTCTTGTACTTGGAAACAATTATTTAAAATTTGGCCCTGGAACTGTTTGCCAGTTCTTCCATTTATTGCTACTTAATGTTCAGTGAGAGTTAATATCAAAAGTTTTCCTCATTTCTCTGAAACCTACGGCATATCTTTTACCTCATACCGCCACACCGCCCCCCCATAACCACTTGTATTAGACTTGTTGTTTTGTTTTAAAAGTACCTCCCTTGCCTTTCTGACAAAATCTCAGTGATTTACAGTAATTAACATTTATTTCTCTCACATAACTGACACCTAAACAACTGTGAATCAACTTTTGCAAAAGTTCATTTTGCAAAGTTCCCTCACATGTCGTTTTGATCAAGGGTCCAGGCTGAAAGTGTCATTCCATTTGAGATGTGGCATTCTCATGGCAGAGGGTAAAAGAAATCAGAGAGCTGGTGTAAACCCATAATGCTGCTTAACGCTTCTGTATAGAGGCAGTCCATGTCATTGACTGTGTGTTCCTGTCATGTGACTGAATGCCGTGGTGTTGCATACAGATGTGTGTTCCGCAGGAGACACTGCAAGTCACGTAACTAGCCAGAGTTAGATGGATGGGTCAAGTGAATACTTGGCAACCATATTTCTTCTTTCATTTAACTTCCCAGTGTAAATTTTCATAATAACTCAGGTTATTATGTCACGGGTAAGTCTTCCTCTATGCCTTCAAATAGTAACTTGTTATGAAAATGAATCATTTTACCTATGATCTTCAGCCTACTTGAATCTAAGTTTAGCAAGGGCAGAGATTCTCGTATGCGTTATTCAGTGCTTCCTTAGCACTGGAGGGATGCTTGCCTCCTAATGTGCTGTCAGTGATATTTCTCTTATTTCATCAGTTACTCTGTCAGTTCTCATTTTTCTGTCTTCATGTATTATCACTTCTCTCTGCTAGCTCTGTCCCTAAAGTCTCTTTATGACTGTATTTTCTTGAATTATTTTAATAAATCATAGCACATATTTAACATTCTGTTAAATAATTATCTTTAAATGAAGAAAATAAACTTAGATGATCTTTTAACTCCTCTGGAAAATACAGCCTACCTACTTCCTATATCACCCTATCATTAAAAATAAAAAACAAACAAATCCTTCCATTTGACCCTTAAAATTTAGCTTCTCACTATTGCTCTAAAACTATTGCTTCCCGTTTATGTTTCACACTCTCCCTGACTTTTATTGACCCCCCTCTCCCTGAAATTCCATCTCTAGATCCTGAGGGACTATAATTCATTGTTTTGTTTTCTGAGGCTGTTCCCTCTCTCTCTTTCTTAGAATGTTCCTCTTCCACTTAAGTGTACTAGTACTCCCAGGTTCTGTTTTTAGCTTTCTTCGTTTCTGTCTTGTGCCCTTTTTGGTGGAGCTCCTCCTCATAAGGCTTTCACATTTATTTCTATATAGATGATGTACAAATCTGTATCTTTTAATAGTTAGAAATTCTGAGTTTACCCCCTCATTTCCACTTGTGACATTGCCATTTGAATGTCCTACTATCACCTGGACCTTAATTTGTCCTAAATCAGATTGTTTTCCTACTAGTAATGATTCCACCATTGAGAGCTAACTCCTGTATTGATGGTGCACAGTTGCCAGGCTTCCAAATGGAGAAGGAGTATTGGCCTTTGTTTGGCATCTGGTACATACTAAGCACTGCTTTTCACTTAATGTCCAGCCCAAGTTTTACCTCCTGAGAAGCCTTCTAACAGTCACAGAGATCCTTTGCAATCCCTTCTTCTTAGAACACTTGCAGTACATTTATATTTAAACCTCTAGATCCTCAGCATGTGAATCTTCTATAATTCATAATTTTAGTTTGTAAAGCCTCTCAAAGGCAAGGATTTTTATTTCATATTTCTCTTTATCAGCACAGTACCCCACAGGTACAGTATAGTTTAGTGAATATTTGATGATTTTTACATAGAAACAGTGCTCTAAATAAGGGCAAGATTATCACCCTAAATAACAAAACCAAATAAACTAAAACTAAGTAGCAAACTAATAACTCGGAATGAAATATTAATAACATTCTAGCTGCAGTCTTGAACCTTGAACCCAGTTGAAAGGGATTAGCCTCTAGAAGTGGCAGAGGCTCTTATACAACACGACAGGGATCATCTGTTGAGCAAATCTTCACTCCGTAATAGGACCTCATATGGCCATTTTACTATGTTGATAGCCATCTTTATAGAAGGTAGTGTATTTATTTCAGCTTCTCTTCCCCTTTAGGTGCACCAGGAATCATTTCCTCACCATATGCAGGGGCTGCTGGATTTGCCCCTGCTATTGGATTTCCTCAAGCTACAGGTGACTCTTTCAAAGTTGAAGTTGAAATGGTTTCTTAATGATGATTTATATGTTCTAGGAACTTAGCAAAATAATAGATATGACCATGTTTGAAGGATTTACCAAAAAAGCGCTATGTGTATCAATCAAGGAAGTGGCTCATAGACAGATGATTGTACAACTTCCTTGTGTTTATAAATAATTCTCTCTGGTTTCATTCTCAACACTGAAATTCTATTGTCTGTTCTGCATCATTTTTACTTGCCTTTGGCACAGATAACTATAGGTTGACTGTATTGAATAACTTAAATTTGTCTCTTTGGTCATTATCTAAAATAGATGAGCTGCTTGCTGATAAGTAGCTCAATTACAAGTTAAACAGACTTCTGTCTTTGTGTCTTTACTGCCTTTAATGACATTCAGTACTTATTATGCAGACAGCAAACATTTGAATTAATAAACATTTACTATTTTATCTGTGAGTACTTCTTTTAAAGAAATTAATGGGTTTGGAAGTTTACTATAGAGGATATGCATGCTGTTTTATTTCAGAAAAAAATATATGTATACACATTTTTTTCTTTTAGCTAATGAAAATAATAAGAGAGAGAGCAATCAGTTAATACTTTGATAATGACTCTGACTCTTCCAAATAATAAACAAAATGAATTTGATTATAACTTAAGAAAAAATACTTTATGATTTTGTGCTTAAAGAAAACACTTGAGGTGATGATGGGAAGAGTGATGTAGTGTCAAGTCTGTTCTAAGTATTACCTTTATAGCTTCCAGCTGATCTGTGAATATAACCGTTTTAAACTGCAGGAAGCTACTTTCTGACAATGATCCTTGTATCCTCCCTTTTTAAGTCTGGAAATTGTAACCCTTCTCTTCAGGAGAGGGGATGAAGTTAACTGAAAAGAGTGATTTAAAAGGTTGAGATTTATTTAAGTTTTAGGTTTTTGGTGGTTTTATGACATTTTAGCATATGTTTAACTAAGTGAGTGATCTCACCCATCTCATTACAATGAAGGCATTATACATTGTGTTTTTGTGGGCTTGAAGCTCCCAAGAGTTTACACATTTGGAGGTAGCAATATATGGTTTCCTTCATTTTAGATATTTTTTTTGACATGCTGTATCTATATAACACTCTAGTAGATGTTAAAAAAGAGAAAAAAAAAACGCATGAAGAGGGCTCCTGAGTTGCTAAGGCTTTTCAGGTGTAATAGGGGGCTATATGCACACACATGATTTTGATAAAGTGGCCAAATCCTATTATAAGGAATTTTGAACTTAGAATCAATACATTAAAGAATTGGCTCATTTTATATCAAGTGGGAATTTTATCTTAGATGGTTTTTAGGCTGAGAATACAAATAATTGGACCTTGTGAGGACCTTGTAGTGTTTTGGGTATTGTATGTAGTGTCAGTATTCCAGTATTATAGGGCTTTCCATAGTTTCTGCAGTATCTAGGGGAATAGAGAGCTCTGAAAATTCTTGCTCCAAAAGAATATTGAATTCCATAAATTTGTTGTTGGTGGTAATAATGTTTTACAAGGTTACAAAGTGTTTTTTCCCCATGCAGAATATATGTATGCAATTTACCTGTTTTAGATATTAAAAATCAACTCAGTGATTTTTAATAAATTTACAGAGTTGTGCAGCCATTACCACAGTCCAGTTTTAGAACATACATTACTGCCTAGCTTGCATATATGTGACTTCTGCTGAAGGGCTTTTAGAATGTATGTATATAACCACACACACACATATATATATGTGATTTAATGGTAGAAGTCAATATGAAAATTAACATCTGCTTTAGAGAAATGTATTGGAATATATCTATTTCGAGAAATAGAAGGAGTGCTGGTAGTTACAGACCCTTTAAAAAACCTCATGGCTTTAAGAATTTGGTTGGTCTGCAAAGTGTTATATAAATAATAGAGTATTAAGTATGATAATGTCAACAAATGAGGAACTCTACCTCCAGACTCTGGAGGGCAGAAGATTGACCTTTGTTATCCTTACAGTAGCTTTGAAACATTTTCTTCTCTATTTTTGCTTTTGCGTTCATTTATTTTCTTAAGTTGCATCAAGTGTTATAATTCTCCAGATAACTAGAATGCGAAATGCTTCTGCTGTTTCGTAAAGGTCTGTCGGTCCCAACTGGACTAGGTCCCGGAGCGCTTGGTCCTCTCGCAATCACCTCCTCCGCCGTCACTGGAAGGATGGCCATTCCTGGGGCTGGTGGTATACCGGGAAATTCCGTTCTGCTTGTCACCAATCTTAATCCTGATGTGAGTTGGAAAGTATCCTATGTAAAAAGTCTTTCAGGAGGAAATATTGTAGCTTCTGATGTTGAGTTGAATTCAAATGGATATGTTTAAGAATTTGTATTAAAGTTTATCACTAGCGTATATAAAGAAGCATGTAAAAAAGCAACACTTTAAACACAGTCAACTCTCATTTTTACAAGTAAACTTTTAAAAAACTTTTAGTTAATGAGCCCTTACATTTTGTGTTCTCCTTTTCAAACAGCTTATCACGCCACATGGACTTTTTATACTCTTTGGTAAGTAATTTCTTTTGCTTTGCTGTTGTTGTTTTTTTAAGCTATGATGTGAATTGAGCCCATTGCATCATTCAGTAATACTTACTACTGCTGTGTGCCAATTAATGTGTTTGACACTGAGGATAGAATAACAAGGAAGATTTGTTAAGTGATTATAGATTCAACAAAATTTTATAACAAGGGAAATAGAGATTGTAATAAGAACATACAGCTGGAAGACCTAACCTTGCTGAGGGAATCAAACTGACTTGTGAGAAATGAGGAAGTGTTAAGTTAGCCAGGCAGAAAGGGAGGGTGAATGAATGTCCTTTCACATATACTAGCAGTGAGAGACAGAGCTCTTGAAACATGGAAATGAAGGAAACTCAGGAAGAGTGTAAGTGGAGAGTGTAAGGAAGACGTGTTGAAGCTGGACAGATGAATAGGAGCAAGGCCATTAAGAGCTTTGTAAACTATATTAAGGAGCTTGGTTTTTAACCTAAAAACAATGAGAATCCATAATGAGATTCAGTTTTTAAAAATAATCCCTTGTCATGTGTCTAATCAATCGCCAGCCCAGGATTGATGCTCGGGACTGGTGCAGCGAGATTTCCCGGGGGGGAGGGAGGAGGGAGGGGGGACCCGGAGGGGAAGCATATGTAAACCCATGGTGATATCATAACAATGTATGGCTAAAACAATAATTAAAAAAAAATAAAATAAAATAAAATAGAAAAAAAAAAAAGTCTACCCAATAAAAAAAAAAATAAATAATCCCTAGACTTTTTAATAGTGTACCTCTCTGTTTAAAAAACAATATTTAACATGTACTCCTAATCTATATATGATTAATTAATCATAAATTTCATCAATGTTTTACTGTACTCTTTATGTATAGTGTTATATTACAAACAAATATAAGAACCATGAAGTAAGCAATGTTTAATATTTTAAAGATTTTTATTAAAGTTTTTTAAATAAAAATCTTGTTAACATTTAGTGAGAAATAAGATTTAATATGCTTCATTATTTTCAAAAACCTTTTTCACGTTGAATCAGCATTCCAAAATCTGATTCTGAATTCACTTTATTTTCTTACTTGATGGTTGTCGTAACTGAAAAAGATACCTCATAAGAATATACAAGGAAATTCCCTGGCAGTCCAGTGGTTAGGACTCAGTGCTTCACTGCTAGGTTCTGGGTCCAGTCTCTAGTTGGGTAACTGAGCTCCCGCCATTCACATGGCATTGCCAGGAAAACATTTTAATTGAAAAATATAAAGATGTGATATGAATGAAAGTGTTGCATTGTTGCTGCACTAATTAAGATACTAATTTTTTAGTCTAATCCACTAAATGTTAATGTATTTTACTTGGAAAAAGTTCCATGTTTCCTCTTGTTAAATTAGTTAATCTTGACAATTCAATGATTTTTAGTTAATGTACAAAGTTGTGCAGCCATCACCACAGTTCCATTTGAGAACATCTCTGTCACCCCACAGAGATACTTCATACTCCTATGCAGTTTCTATAATAGTTTTAATTCATGACACATTTATGTGATTATCAGTAACAAAATCATGTGTTCATGCTAAATTTTCATGTCTCTTTAGAAGCCAGAGCACATTTCTTTCCAAAAATAGTTAATTTCTCACTCATTTAGAAAGAAATCACCCTCAGCTTGAAATAAAAATTGTATGTTATTTTTTAAAGGGTATTTGTTTAGGCCAGGAGGGACAGGGAAGCCTAGCGTGCTGCAGTCCGTGGGGGTGCAAAGGGTTGGACACTACTGAGCGACTGAGCAACATTTCAGCCACTTGCCATTTCTGAAAAGGACAGCAAATTTGGAATACTTATACACACATATATATTTTTTAGCTACTGTTCATCTCTCAGTTTAGTTGCTCGTAGGGGGTTGTCCGTAAGATAACCAGTTCTCCTTTGTGTGCCCTGAAGATTGTCATAGTCATTCTTTCACCCTGTTACAAAGTATGGTAATGGTGCTACTGTTTAAGGACCTTATTTTCACGATACTGGTGATACCCTGTTCCGCATGAACTGCAATATATTTTAGTACACTAAATGGAAAAAAATGAGAAAATGTCCTTCACGTTGTAGAAAATATCCACCTATAATTTCTTCTATATGTTGAAAATCAGTAAAATGTAGTGTTTCATATTGGTTTCTATAAACAAACAGGATAAATAACAGTTTATTATCCTCTTGGGCTTCCCTGATAGTTCAGTTGATAAAGAATCCACCTACAATGCAGGAGACCCTGGTTTGATTCCTGGGTCGGGAAGATCCGCTGGAGAAGGGAAAGGCTACCCACTCCAGTATTCTGGCCTGGAGAATTCCACGGACTGTATGGTCCATGGGGTCGCAAAGAGTTGGACACAACTGAGCGACTTTCACTTTCACTTTTATTATCCTCCCACACCCCAGTGAATTATTTTGCCTACTTTTTGGGATGTGGGACCCACTTTGGGAAACACTAGTATAGAAAAATTGGATGTAATGAGATCAGTTGGGACGCTATTGTGATTGTCCAGTTGTGAAATAGTAATAATAACTTTGATGGTAGGGAGGATGGGGAGAAGTGGACAAATTTGAGAGGTATGTAAGCCATAGAATCAATGAGTACTGGTAGTTGATAGGCTGTAAGAACTTAAGGAAAGGAGTAGATCAAAAGGTGACTCCCAGGTGTCTGAGCAGAGCAAATACATACGTGATGATACTGTTTATCAAGAGAGTTAGTGAACACAGGAGGGGACAGAAAAGGAGAGATGAGTCGGTTTGGAATATATTAAATTTGAAGTATTTATGGGACATCCACATGAAGGGATTAATCTAGAATATAGATACAAATTTGGGAGCATATGTATGAAATTGCTCAGGGAAAGCATAGCATGAGAAAAGAAGCTTTCTTTAAATACATTGGTAAAATTAATTGAGTATTACACAGTCAACACTAAAACACTGTTTTTGTTTTGTCTTTTTAATTAGGAGTATATGGTGATGTACATCGAGTGAAGATAATGTTTAATAAGAAAGAAAACGCATTGGTTCAGATGGCAGATGCAAACCAAGCTCAACTAGGTATTAGTGATTAATAATAGTCATTATTATATGTGCCTATTATATGCTCCTTTTGTATGTGAATTTTCCTATGAAGTAAACTTACGGCTTAAGTAGGAAGAGTTCCCTCTTTATGTCAGCGTCTGCATTATTATTTGGATCTGCTTACATTTTAAGATTTAAAAACGTTTATAACTCTTTGAAGTTCATTTATCTGTTTGAACATATTATTGATGTTTGGAGCTTTGACTCTAGGATTTTTCCATTAGCTTTAAACTAATAAATATGACCTGTTTTCTTTCATTTTATTTGTTTGCTTGTTTTCCTTTTAAGTTTTCTAGAACTGTTGCTTTAAAGTTCGTAATGATAGTGCAAGAAAGTGTCATTTTGCTATCTCACCATTCATTATTATAGTGACTGTTGAAATATTACTAGTCAGATATTTATTTTTAAAAGCTTTACTTGAGATTAGTTTATTCAGTAGCCATTTCCTGAGCTCGTGTTATATTTCAGGCATTCTGAAACGTTTTAGCACCCTGCTAGGAAAATAACTATTTTTTGTTGTGTTGCTTTTCTTTTCATTATGGTAAAACAAACTCATTTAATATATTTTCATATGTGAGAGTTTTTAAATTTAAAACTGTTTAGTCCTCAAACTGACAATATAATTTTAAATGACTAAATAAAAAGAATTATGATAGTTTTACAGAGACTACCTTAATACCCAGAATTTCCTTATTTTCTTCTTATGCACTAGCAATGAACCATCTGAGTGGTCAGAGACTTTATGGGAAAGTGCTTCGTGCTACACTGTCCAAGCATCAAGCAGTTCAGCTACCCCGAGAGGGACAAGAAGACCAAGGTCTGACTAAGGATTTTAGCAATAGTCCCTTGCATCGCTTTAAAAAACCTGGCTCTAAAAACTTCCAGAATATTTTTCCTCCATCAGCTACTCTGCATCTTTCCAACATCCCGTATGTATCTTAATTTGTTACTATTCATTTCAGTGATTAATAATCTAGAGTATTTGGTTTAGGGAGATAAAAACTGAAATTATTGTTAATGTAATAGTTGTCCTATTCACTGATTTCTTGTCAGATGATTTATTTGCCATCATGTCTTAAGAAGTTTATCTAAATTTACACTCCAGAAGGAAAGGTAGCAGTGTTTAAAATTTTTCTTTCCAAACAGGGAATTAGCAACTAGTTACCTTTCAGTTATGGAAGGTATTTCATACATTTATGCAGAGATATTCCATTGGTAAATACTTATTCATCCTTCTATAGAAGTAAAGACCCTTCAGCAACCAGCATAGCAAAATCAAATAATTTATATTTTTAAGAATTTGGTAAGCTTTTCAGGTGGCTCAGTGGTAAAGAATCTGCCTGCTAGTGCAGGAGACACAGAAGATGCAAGTTCAATCCCTGGGTTGGAAAGAACCCCTGGAGTAGGAAATGGCAACCTCCTCCAGTATTCTTGCCTGGAAAATCCCTTGGACAGAGAAGCCTGGTGGTCTACAGCCCATGGGGTCACAAAGAGTCAGAGGCAACTGAGCATGCACGCAAGAATTTGGTAAAACTGAATTCTCTGTTTTTTAACCTACAAGCCACATATATATCTAAAAGCTAAAAATTATCTTCTTACAACCAGTCTGTTGTAACCAGTGTTGTAGCAGACTTGTTCTTTAGTCATCATCTAGCTTAAGAGATTGACAGACTACAGCCCATGGGCTAAATCCATCTGTAAGGCCCACGAGCTAAGATCAGTTTTTACATTTTCAGTGGTTGGGAAAAAACAAAAGAAGAGTATTTTGTGATTTGAGAAAATTACATAAAATTTCACTTTGCATGAGAAAAGTTTCAGGGAACACAACCACATTTATTGATTTATGTATTAGCTATGGCTACTTTTGAGCCAATACGACAAAGCTAAATTGTTAGAATAGAGACTGTATGATCATCAAAGCCTAAGAAATGTAAAACTGGGAACCCAGTTTTAATTTGTGAAATCCTTGACCAGAAAAGATGGCAGTTTTATATAACCTAATACATGGAGGAGGATAAGCTTTGGAAAGAAAGGGTAAAAATTGAGGGATATAGTTGTATGTGAGCATGTGTGTGAAAAGTTAAAGACTTTTAACTTTGGAAAAAGTTAAAAGGGAATGGAAAAGGGTACAGTTCTGGGACACTTCTAAAAATGAGAATGGCCATTGAATAGGAACAGAAAATAATTATTCAAAATACTGTTGAATGCCCAGGCTCCTCTCTAGTCTCCAGTTGGGCACATGGAGAAGCTTTGCACCTTAAAGGCAACAAGAGGAGTCGCTTTTTTTTTTATATATATATAGAGAGAATTCTTCTTATAGAGAAATTTGAGAACTTTTAATCTAAAGGAACTTATACAAACCCTGGGAATTTAACTAATGAAGAATATATATGTATGTAGTATATGTATTACACATATATATTTATAGGAATATACATAAATGCAGTAATATATACATATATGTGCCAGAAACCAACTGGGTTTGAAGTTCAACTTCTCCCAGGTGTTTTCTTTTTTTTTTTTTATTTGTCTTTACTTTATTGTGTTGATTTTGCCATACATTGACATGAATCTGCCATGGGTATACATATGTTCCCCTTCCAGAACCCCCCCTCCCTCCTCCCTCCCAATTCCCTCTCCCTGGGTCATCCCAGTGCACCAGCCCCGAGCATCAGACCTGGACTGGCGATTGATTTCACATATGATAGTTAACATGTTTCAATGCCATTCTCCCATATCATCCCACCCTTGCCCTCTTCCACAGAGTCCACGAGTCTGTTCTATACATTTGCATTTCTTTTACTGTCTCGCATGCAGGGTTCTCGTTATCATCTTTCTAAATTCCATATATATGTATTAGTATACTGTATTTTTGTTTTTCCTTCTGGCTTACTTCACTCTGGATAATAGGCTCCAGTTCCATCCACCTGAGTAGAACTGATTCAAATGAATTCTTTTTAATGGCTGAGTAATATTCCATTGTGTATATGTACCACAGCTTTCTTACCCATTCATCAGTTGATGGGCATCTAGGTTGCTTCCATGTCCTGGCTATTGTAAACAATGTGGCGATGAACATTGGGGTACACGTGTCTCTTTCAGTTCTGGTTTCCTCGGTGTGTATGCCCAGCAGTGGGATTGCTGGGTCATATGGCAGTTGTATTTGCAGTTTTTTAAGGAATCTCCACCCTGTTCTCCATAGTGGCTGTACTAGTTTGCATTCCCACCAACAGTGTAAGAGGGTTCCCTTTTCTCCACATCCTCTCCAGCATTTATTGCTTGTAGACTTTTGGATGGCAGCCATTCTGACTGGTGTAAAGTGGTACCTCATTGTAGTTTTGATTTGCATTTCTCTGATAATGAGTGATGTTGAGCATCTTTTCATGTGTTTGTTAGCCATTTTTATATCTTCTTTGGAGAAATGTCTGTTTAGTTCTTTGGCCCACTTTTTGTTGGGTCATTTATTTTTCCGGAATGGAAGAGGAGTCGCTTTAGGAAAAAAAATCTAAATTATGTGCATCTAGAAATTTAGCACTTCATTACTACAGAATCAGGGAGAAAGGCAACACATTTAAAGACTAAAGCAGGCTCCCTCTTAAGGGCATTCATCCAGGAGCTGGTCTCAGGTTGTAGCCTACACTGGACATGTAGGTAGGAGAGAGAAAGTATGTTAATATATTTTTAACCATCTACCAAGTATTGGGCACTGTGCTGGTGTCTACATGCATTACCTCATTTAATCTCCATAATAATCTTCTTTTTAAAATTGTGATTAAATACATAACCACTTTAACCATTTTTGAGAGTGTGTTTCAGTGTACATTCACACTGTATACTTTCATAGTGTGCAACCATCACTGGTATACATCTATAAATCCTTGTCATCATCTCAAATTGAAGCTCTGTACCCATTAGACAATATCTCTCTGTTTCTCTCCACCCTGTCCCTAGAAACCACCATTCTGTGTTCTGTTTGTAGCAGTTTATCCATAATAACCTTTGAAGTAAAAGTTGTTAGTTTCATTTTTACACTGAAAGTGAGAGGGTCAGATTAAGTAACTTACTCAGGAGTGACATTCCAGGTGAATGACCAATAGGAAGTGAATTTGGATCTCTCTCCTAGCAGAGCCAGTTGTTCTGTAAGACTGTCCTTGCTGGTAGTTGTGAAATGAGCAATAGTCTGCTTTTAGTCAGTTGACTGTCATGTGGTAGACCGCCGTATTAGCTGTCCACTGCTGTGTAACAGATCACTCCAAAACCTAACAGTTTAACACAATAGTAGATGTTCTTTATCTCAAAGTATTACTATGAGTCAGGAATCCAGAAGTGGCTTAGGTTTTGGCTAATTCTCTCACAAAATAGCATCTGAGGCTTTACTGGGGCTAGAGTCCACTTCCCAAGTGGTTCCTCAGTTCCTTGCCGCAAGGACCTGTCCATAGGGCTACTTGACTGTCCTCATGAAAAGGCAGCTGGTTTCTTCCAAAGCTAATCATTCAAGAAAGGGCAACGTGGAAATCACAGTGTCTCTCAGCCTCAGAAGTGACATGTCATTTCTCTTAAACCCTGAGGGTTACTACAGAGGACATCCTTATTCTGTATTGTATTTATACCAAAAGGTATAAATACTAGGAGGCAAGAGTAGTTGGGGGCTATTTTAGAACATGGTTGGCACATACACATGTTCATAATTATCCTGAAAGTAATTGGAAAGGTACTGGATTAGTACTAAAAATACACTGGACTAGTAGTGGACTATAGAAGACAAATCAGAGATAGGGAAGGGGCTTGGAAGTACTAGATAGGTACTAAAGCCATATGGGTAATAATCCCATTAAAAGAGTAAATATAGAAAGATTTTCTTGTTCTTTAGATACTGCCCATGTATTATGCAAAAGAATTGAGACGAAATTCCATTGTCTGAAGACATGCATGCATCAATCTTGAACATATTTTTCTTTTTTTTTTTTTTAACAACTCTGGAAAACCCACCAGATTCCTCTGTCCATTGGATTTTCCAGGCAAGAATACTGGAGTGGTTTGCTCTTTCCTCCTCCAGGGTATCTTCCCAACTCAAGGATCAAACCCAAGTCTCCTGCATCTTCGGCATTGCAGGCAGATTTTTCACCACTGAGCCACCGCGGAAGCTCAGCCTTGAAGACCTTTAAGGGCACATGCCAATCATGTCTTCATTGCGTGGCTTTATGCTCTTTGTAATGTGAAATATTCCAGAGACCTGATGATGTCAGGAGTTCATCTTTGCTTCATTTGAAAATTAGGGATAAGATAATTGACTCTCTGTGGTGATGTCTTCACAGCCCCTCTGTAACAGTAGATGACCTGAAGAATCTTTTCATAGAAGCTGGATGTTCAGTGAAGGCTTTTAAATTCTTCCAGTAAGTCCATTCTTTTAAAAAATACATTCACATGCTTTGCAAATGTTTATGGTAATTTAATGAAGTCTTCTAGGGTTGGGGAAGAGATGTGTAGGCAAAATTAATTCGGTGTACTTTTTCTCTTTCTTCTGCCACTTTAGGAAAGATCGCAAAATGGCACTCATTCAGTTGGGATCTGTGGAAGAAGCAATCCAGGCCCTCATTGAGCTTCATAACCATGACCTTGGAGAAAATCATCACCTCAGAGTTTCCTTCTCAAAATCTACAATCTGACTTTTCTGTGAATTTTTCTCCTAAGACTGGACCATGATTTCAGTAAAACCTTCAGACATAGACTGAAGCAGCTCAAGACCAATTCTGCCTCTTTTTCAAAAATAACTCTTTATGAGTTTGATGTTCAAGTATATTAAAAAAAATCAAGGGATGTTCTCTTTTCCCATTTCTCCCCTCTGCCAGTACGTCATCAGAGGCATGTTTTTCCTTTGTACCATTGTTTCTAAAATGAAAATAATCTTCAGGAAAAAAATTTTTTCCAATAATTTAACTTGCTGTATTAAATTGGATTTCAAGAGGACAGACTTTCTTTTAATTTGGGTCCAGATCAGCCTTATACAACATTTCTAAACTCCTTTGTACTTTGAAAAATTTAAACATACAGACTTTTTAAATTACTTGATGTAAGTAATTTAAATGACCTACAACCAAGTTTTTAACTTTATGATTCAGAAATTTGAGTCCTGTAGGAAACTATGTTCTCTTATAAGTTATAACAGTTATTTGGCATATATTGATACTTACTATACATAAATTGGGTTGTATTGGAAGCAAATTGATAAACTTGCATGTTTTCTTTCAATTTTTTTTTTTTTTTCCACTGTAAGACACTCCTTTGCATATCTTTAACTTTTTAAGACTATTTGGAGAATGAAATGTCTCAACTGTCTCCAGGGAAATTATGTGGAATTCAACCAGGATCTATTAAGGTGTCAGAATAATTAATTTTATTCGGGAAAATCATGTTTTAAATTTCATAGTGACAGTTGCCTAGTAATATGATCTTGGAAAATTTAAAAAGGAAAATAATCCTACTTATAAACTACTTTTTTATAGTTTTCAGAAAAAAAAAGTTTACAGTCTTAAGGAAAATATTCAGGTCTATCATATGGTTTGACAGATTTTTTAAAAGTTATTTTTGGTAAAGTCTTCTTTTAGAAAAAAAATTAATCTCAAGGGTTTTTTGTACCACTATAATCTCTAATACTTATTCAGAATTACTGTGTATTTACTTAATTTCCTATTATGTGCCTTATTATGTGCTTATGATATAATAGGTTAGAGTTTTATCTAAGTATCTTAAAAGCTATATTGTGGGCTTGGTGAGCATTTGTTTTTTCTTTCCTTGTTTTGGCAAGAATTTTAAAGTTTTTCTTTTTTATTGCAATTTTAAGTGATTTTCAAGAAGTAATAGTTTCTATTCAAATTTTTGGTGCTTTGGTGTAGAGGTGGGGTGGGGAAGGGTTAAATGGTTTTGGGGATAACTCAGTGCACACCTGTAGGCCTCTTCATATTGTGACCAGCAGTGGTCATTGCGGTTATAGCATACCAGTCTGGGGCTATAAAATGCAGTCTGCGTTTCTGGATCTTGTCTAATCTTTATCACCTGTTAGAATTTGTCTCAGGATTGCTTGGTTTTTGTCATATTCTCAAGTGAGAACTTGCTTTCCTTTGTTATGAAACTCCAGTAGAGTGAGTGCCCACGTATACGGAGTATGAGAAGGAGTGGGTTCTTCCTCATACTCTGTCCTTCTCTCTTTTTAGTTGAATGTAAGCATACATTTTAATGTTGTTTCAGTGATTGTATAATGCAAAATTGTTTCTTTTAAATTAGATACTTTGCATTCATTACTTATTCTTTCAGTGCTTGAGTAGATTTTTTAAAGCAGAATTTGTTAAAAGGGTCATTTTTGTCTACCCCTTTTTCACTTTTCTCAGATTCTCAGAGTGGCTCATCTCACCTTTTAAAAGAGTATCTCAGTCTCTTATTATATTCCAGCCATTAAATTAAACAGGAAAGTTTTAACAACAAAAATTTTGCAAAAATATTGGAGAATACAAAAGACATTCTGGATTGTTCAAAAGCAAAATTCCCTCAATGCTGAGCAACAGTTAGTCAGTAGAATACGAAGGACACTAAATTGGGGTCTTTCAAATGGATCAGTTTCAGTATTGGCTGATAGGTATAATCATTTATCTAGTTTTTTTTTTCACTTATAAAATAAATTTTTACCAAAACACTGAATAAGAGGGAAAGGAGAAAAAAACAATTTCTTTAAGAAATCACTCCAAGTTTGCTTCATTTTTTCCTTCCTTACAAGCTCTATTGTAATTTTCAGTTATATTTTAAATTGGAATTATTTTTTCTTTTTGAGTTAGGAATTACTGTGTAGTTTCAATTCATGATTCTTGTAGCATTCAGTGTAAGTGTAGCAGAAGTGTAGCAGAAGGGAGATCATAAATGGTGTTGAATGTAATTTTGAAGTAGGAAATGGCCTTTATATTTGAGAGAGAACATTTGAATCCTTTTCAGGGCTTTGTGTGTGTGTTGTTTGTGTACAGATGAGTGTATATACATATGTGCACTCCTCTAATGTTGTACATACATATGTACATTACATACATCGTAAGTTATTGACCAAAAACATTAATCAAATTAAGATTTGGAAAAGTGAGATATTCTTATTTAAAGCAGAGTGTTCGAAACCATCAATTTATGTCTAAAATTAGCTGTAGCATGTGGATGTTGTCCATATTGGGCTGTTTGCTCTTTGAATTATAGAGGTCTACAGTATTTGTGTTGACATAGTTTCTGTAAAAAGATTAAAAAATATCAGGGCAGTGAAAAAACTAGATCTTTGTATTTTTCGCTTTGGCATGAAGTTAGTTGCTGTCTTCTAAGCAATGTTTTATTGTTGTTGAACTGTTGTAGCATCCTATTTTAAAGTTTATTTACTTTATTTCCAGGAGAATTGTCTTATTTTTGGAGGTGTCTGACTTTGACACAAATTATATATATTCAGGACTTTAAAAAATAGCAGTACAAAATGAATAACCAACAAAAACCTATAGTATGAAACTCTGAAAAAAAAAATAGCAGTACACATTAAATGGTAGCAATTTATGCCAAAAAGTTTCACTTTGAGATTTAAAAAACTTGCATAGTGTTAAATTGTGTTTTGTGTGAGATACAAATAAGAATTAATAATTTGATAATTTACTGGAGTATCAGAATTGCCCAGTAGTTCCTACAGAGTGCCATAAATTCTTTGTTTAAGGCTAAGTTGTGATGTTACTTGTAGTAATGTTTCTGATTTTGTTGTTGAAAGTTGTAAATCTCACAGTTTTTAGAGACACAGTTACTGCCTGCCTGATTCCTTATGGAAGCAGTGTTTCTTTGACTCCACCTAGTATGGTTGTCATAGGTTCTGCTTCAGTTGATTAGAAGTAGCGCTCATGAATGTCTCTGTTCAGTTTTATATAAACTTTTGGAAACTTCCATGTTATTAAGCAGCCAGGTTATGTACTGATTGTTATATCATGTAATTCCCTTTCTGTCCCCACTAAATATTTTTTGGACAGAAGATGACAAGCTCAAAATTATGTGTCCCCCTGCCCCCTAGTGAGTCACTTAAAAACCCTATTTGCCAAATTATCAGGCTATCTCTTAGAAAAATGAGTGTGTACTGCTATTTTTAAAACCAAAAAGACAGCATGACTATGGGTAAAAGCATTCTTCTTAACCTTTCCTTTGTCTTGATTTGTTAACAAGAGTAAAACTGCCAGACTTAAAATAATCTACTATTATGCTAAAAAGAAATACAATTTAGATTGCACAAAACTTTTCCCTTAAAGAAAATGTAATTCAGCTGTCTCTTAATTCAGCTGTGTCATTATCTAGAAGACTATTTGCAGTCTTTTTTCAGAGCAAATTTTAACAGCTAGTTGTGAATGGTTTAAAAAATAGAAAATTACTAAAATATCAGTTTGGGGGGTTTTATAGAGGGAGAAACAGGACCAAAGTTTATGTGCCTTCTTCAGTAGTCTTAATTGATCTTTCTTCCTATTTGAGGTTTAGGTGGTAGTATCAATATTCTTGTTTTCAGGAAATACATACTGTACAATTTTAAAAGAATGTTATCCCACAGACCATTCTTTCAAGCAAACAATTTTAACTGTAAAATGAAGTCTCAGTTATATTTTTTGCCTTCCTCACATAATATTCATAGCATGTGCAGGTCCAAGAACAGAGCTGCTCTAAGTCTTTGTGGTAGTCATCTTCACTTCTGTAACCTGAGGCATATGTTCCAGAGAACAGGGGTTTTTTCTGGCCCAGTGACCTTGGTGATAGTAGTCATAGTTGAAAGCTGCTTATGGCAAGCTTAAATCAGCACTGTAAACAGATTTTTGTTGTTGTTTTTAGGTTATTTTTAGTTCTTGAATCTATGTTGTGGTAATAAATATTTAAATAACTATTTTTGATGTCATTAAAAAAATTATACTCTGGCCTTTTTTCCCTTTACCATTGTTACCCAGATCTTTAAAAAATTCATCCCACATCCCAAAAGTACTAATTATAAAGATTGCTAACCAAGCAGAGTTTTGCATCAAAATGTCACCTCATTGCTCTGACCAAAGACTGACTGTTCTGGTTTTGACTCCTTTCTGTTAAGCATTTTTTCCCAAGCTCCTTTCTGAAAGAAGACCCAGTGCAAAGCGGCCTTTACTTTCTATTTCCTATCGGTGAATAGACTACTTAGAGAAAATGGGAGTTTAAATGTGAACAGAATGGATTAGATGATAAGGGTTCGATGGGCATTTTCAGTACTGTATTTAAGAAAAAAAAAAATAGCACAGCTAGGAGCCTCTGACATTGTCTTGTGTTTTATGTGGTCTGTTCATAAAATTCCCTTTTTCAGTTTATAAGAATGTTCATCTAACAGAAGTAAATGCTGTAAATATTTGTAACAACATTTTTTTAAACCAGGCCAAAAAAGGGGGAAAAAAAGCGGTTTTGGGGAACAAGTTGACATATAAATGGTTTTATATAAAACATCAGTTGTCTTGTATATTTTGATAAGCTGCAGTACCAGCCTTCATTTGTAACACTGTTTGTGGCTTTGGAAGAAAAGGATTCTGTGATTGTCGAAGTGAATCATGTTATAAATGCAAAGAGACCATAAAATATTAAAAAACATATTTTCTAAGTGCGTAGTGCATGGTTAATTAAAGCTTCTGTACACTACAGTATATTCCATTTTCGTTCAGTTTGTATATTTGCTGACTATTGATATCTCTACTCTCTTTTCCTAACAAGTATAGCATTGTAGCATGCCTTTTAATAAATGTCATGACGTCTGTACTCTCTTAAAATATTTCTGTGTTCTCGTCTGTACTTTGGGTTTCCCCTTGTCTTACCTGTAATTCTAATGATGTCCTATTTTCTTTTCTTTCTCATAACCATCCATCTAAACTTGTTACAGTTACAGCATAGCAAGCACATGTGCACACAGCTTTAAAAACTGGACAACCCTAAGTTTGCTGATCATCTGTTTTTTAGTTCAGGAACAGTTCTCATTTTGAGAAACAAAGTGCTTTTCTAATCACCCTACAAGTAGCTTTGTAAATGGCACGCCCCCTCTGTACAAGTTCACATTGGCGTATTTGCATGAGTGCTGTCCTTCTCTCTCTCTCTCTGTGTATCTCTCTCTCTTTCACACACACAGACAATATATCTACAATGCCAAAGAAGAGTTGGAACATTTTTTCCAGTTTTTGGCTTCCCTAGGGAACGAATATACATAAATTTTGAGACATGAGGTGTGATCTCAAACCAAGTTTATATTCTTTTCAATTAAAAGGTAACATAGTTATAAGCTACTTATATATAGCTTTTCCATAGACAAATGTTTTATTTTTAGGTTCTTTAAAGTATTATTGGATTATGGGAGTCTAAGCAGTCATTTATTTTTATCTTTTATTTTAGGATCTTTTGGAAGTGGGAATTTGTGTGTGTGTGGTCATTTTTAATGCCATGGAAGACTCTGTAACTACTACTAATGTTTGCTTGCTCATCTAAAAAGCAATTGTCTCCATGAATGTAACTAGATCAATTTTTTTTTTACTATCTAGAGGCATTTTTATCAGGGAAAGATAAAGTAACCCTGTGGCCAAAACAGTTTTTGTAAACTTCTGTGAACTTGTTTGACCATGAAATAAGCTTGACCATGACTTATTTACGCAGCAGAGGCTTATAACCATCGTTGAGTCACACACAGTCTTGAGTGTAAATTGGTCTAAGAGCCCACGTGGTTCAATTTCCACCTTTTAAAAATGAGCGGCTCAAGGAAGTGACTTGCCCAAGGCAACATGGCAGTTACTGGCAGGGTCTGGACTACAACCCCAGTCTCCTTGACATTATCCAGCACTCTCCATTGCAGCGTGGCATTGCAGTTCTGTCCTGCCAAATGGTGTGAGTTCAATCTTAAAGGTCTATACATGGTATTGGGGTGCTTAGGTACTTTTCTGAGAACTGCCAACACCAATTTAAAGAAACTACATAGGTGATGGGGGTGTTAATTTTTGCCAAGGAGTAAAAGTTCTTACCTATTTCTGAAAACTTAAGTGTAATTTCAAGTTGCAAATTTGAGAAAGCTAACTTTTAAAAAATGTAGTTACTATATGTATTAGTTTGCTAGAGCTGACATAACAAAGTACCACAGCCTGGGCAGCTTAACCAACAGAAATGTGTTTTCTTACAGTTATAGAGGTTAATATTGGGTTAGGGTCCACCAATCTGATCTGTTTTACTATTAAAGAAGTTAATTACTTCATTCAAGGCTCTATCTCCAAATACAGTTACATTCTGAGATACTGGGGGTTAGGATTTCAACAGAAGAATTTTGAGGGGACACAGTTCAGCTCACCAAGTACTGATTGTACCAGAATTAAGCTATGTGCTGGGAAAGATAATGAAAAATTAGAGATACCATAATTTACCTTTTAAGAACTGTGTAATCTAGTAGAAATGTCAGCCTAAATAAGTCAAATGGCCTTGAACTCTTGCCTTTAATGGGAAGCTCCCCCAAATGGATCATGAAGCCTCTCTCTAGACCATTTTAATCAGAATATATATGGCTAAAGCTATCCAGCTAATTATGAACATGCAGGAACACATATTGTGTGATAGTTATCTCTAGAAAGTAAGCCATTTCAGGGCAATGATCATGTCTAAGACATATGCCATTACTTGAAGAATAATTGTAGAACTAACACTATCAAACAAGCTGTACCCAATTTTTAGTGTCCAATATTTGCAGATAATTAAACTGAGATGCTGTTAGAAATAGTTGGAAGTATTAAACCCACCTTGTTTACTATTTGTGTGGTTGTACATCAATGAATTTTTTTCTATGTCACTTCTGGTGGAATTCTTCATTATGTGTTTCTGTTAATTTATGTTGAGCTGATAAAATTCTAATCATTTCCTTAGAATTACCACATTCATAATCATAGGGTTCTGATATAGAATTCCTACCTCTGCTCATATAGTATAATTAAATAGAAAAAAAATTAGTGATTCTAATGTTCCATGAAGATCTCTGTATTTTCTTTCATTCCTATCTTTGTTCTAAAGATATACACAGGGTAACAGGAAAACATTCAATGATTTTATTGGAATAAGTTACACATGGTTTGATTAAGTAAAGCACCTATATCCTTGCTCTGTGCCTAAAGTTATGGAATTACCCCAGTCCTCGATCCTGCAGAAAACAAGTATCAAATTCTAACCTGTTAAGAGATTGTTTTTAACCAAATGAAAGCCAGTATTAGTTACATAAATATTAGACAAAGTCACATTAGGGCAACAGGCACTGTGAGAGATAAAGAAATTTCATAATGTATTTTTATAGTGGAATACTTTATACAAGTGAACACAGTAAAGCTACAGGAAAGAATTGCACAAATGTGATGTTGAGCAAAGGAAGCCACACAAAAAATGAATATATAATGTGTAATTCTATTTATATCAAGTTCAGAAACAGGTAATTGAGGGCATGAGGAGAGGTTTCTGATGTGTGGTTAATATTTTTAAAATTTTGTTTCAGCTTCCCAGGAGTGCTTACTTTCTGATAAATCATTGAGCTTGTACACTTAAAATTTGTGTGTTTATCTGTGTATCATGTCAGTTAAAAAGATCTTGAAAAATGGTTATAATTGAGCAAGGAGCTGTAAACCATTTTCCATACTTCTTAAATCAGCTGATTATTCTACCCAGGAGGGCCATTTTATAAAGTACTCAAGATACCATCTACCGAGTTTCATCATGACACTTCCATGTCTATATATTGCTTTTCTCTAACCATGGCATACCTAGAGGGAAAAGTTTTTCTCTGACAACACAAAAAACACAGTGTTTTCAAACAAATGTTACCTTTTTGAATGGTTTTACACTGCACTAGATTCAGAAAAGATTTCATTAATACATTATAGTTTTGTTTGCAAATAAAAGCTGAATCTGTTAGTTTATTTGATATCTCACTCCTTACATACTTCCATCAGGAAAAGCCGGAAAAACCTATCTAGCTCCCTGGCACCATAAGAGGAGAATTTATACAAAAGGCTTGGCAGAACTTATTTTTAAGATCTTAAATATATACTAATTAGTACAATGGAGGCCCGTGTACACAATACCCAACTGCAACTAGTGGCCAAACTTCTTCATCTACTCCTGTTCCACTCCTTGAATTATTTGAAAACAAATCCAAATCTTCATATAATTTCATCTCTAGATACTTCAGTACTTATCAGCCTTACCAGTTTAGTTCAATCGCTCAGTCGTGTCTGACTATTTGTGACCCCATGATCTGAAGCATGCCAGGCTTCCCTGTCCATCACCAACTCCCAGAGCTTCCTCAAACTCATGTCCATCTAGTTGGCAATGCCATCCAACCATGTCATCCTCTGTCATCCCCTTCTCCTCCTGCCTTCAATCTTTTCCCAGCATCAGGGGTTTTTTCTAATGAGTCGGTTCTTTGCATCAGGTGGCCAAAGTATTGGAGCTTCAGCATCAGTCCTTCCAATGAATATTCAAGACTGATTTCCTTTAGGATGGACTGGTTGGATCTCCTTGCAGTCCAAGGGACTCTCAAGAGTCTTCTCCAACACCACAGTTCAAAAGCATCCATTCTTCAATGCTCAGCTTTCTTTATCGTCCAGCTCTCACATCCATACATGACTACTGGAAAAACTATAGCTTTGACTAGATGGACCTTTGTTGGCAAAGTAATGTCTCTGCTTTTTAATATGCTATCTAGGTTTGTCATAGCTTTTCTTCCAAGGACCAAGTGTTTTAATTTCATGACTGCAGTCACCATCTGTAGTGATTTTGGAGCCCAAGAAAATAAAGTTTCTCACTGTTTTCATTTGTTTCCCCATCTATTTGCCATGAAGTGATGGGACTGGATGCCATGGTCTTAGTTTTTTGAATGTTGAGTTTTAAGCCATACATTGTAATTAATGATAGCCTTTTAATAGATAGCTTCCTTTCCCATCATCTTTTTCATATAACTTACTTGTTGAAGAAATTCAGCTATTTGTTTTATGAAAATTCTAGCAGTCTAGATTTCACATGCCCTCCATGATATTATTTCTTTAATATGTCTCCCCACCTCAGAGTTTTTGTAAATTGTCAGTTGTTTCTTTCCTTAACTCTTGCCTGCCTCCCCCTTTTTTTGGGGTGGTAGGGGGCAAGGATATTTCATAGATGGCACCAGGCACGTATAATGTGTCTTTTCTTGGCATGGTAATAGCCATTGCTGATATTGCATAGGTCAGTTAATATTTAGGAATTGTGGAACAGAAAAGGTATATCCTTTAGGGTATTTTTTTGTGTTTTAATATGTATTTATTAAACATTCCTTGCTGCTGTGCATGGACTTTCCCTAATTGCGGTGAGCAAGGGCTACTCTTCTCTGTGGTTTGGGTATTCTCGTTGCAGTGGCTTGTCTTGTGTGCAGAGCACAGACTCTAGGCATGTGGGCTCAGTAGTTGTGGTACACGGGCTTAGTTGCTCCGTGGCATGTCCCCTGCATTGGCGGGTGGATTTTTTTACCACTGGACCACTAGGGAAATCTCTTTCAGGTGTTTTATTTGTATTACTTTTATGTAATAAGAGAACTTCCCAATATCCAGTATTTGGTTACTCTGAGGTATAGTCTATGGGAAAGACAAGATAAATGCTTGACTGTTTGTCTTTTTTTGAAATAATTATTTTGTTTCCTATCATACTCCAAAAATGTATTTACCTTGGTTTTTTTTTAAACTTGTTTTTTAATGGAAAGCTTCAAACATGTATGAAAGTAGACTAGCACAATGAAACTCATATTCCTGTCACCTAAATTATGCAATTATATTCAGTATTTGGGTCGTCCCAGGTGGTGCAGTGGTAAGGAATCTGCCTGCCAATGCAGGAGACACAGGTTTGATCCCTGGATCAGGAAGATCCCCTAGAGTAGGAAATGGCAACTCACTCCAGTATTCTTGCCTTAAAAAATCCCATGGACAGAAGAGCCTGGCAGACTATAGTCAAGAGTGTCACAAAGAGTTGGACATGACTGAGCGTGCACACACACACACATTCAGTTTTTTATCTTTTATAACCATACTCATTCTCCCATTCTACCTGGAAAAATATTCATTCATTTTACACAGTATGCAAACTGGTAAAATGTTATATGTAGTATTTTAGAATTTCTGTGTAATAGGTAACTATAGCCATTTTTAGCTGCTGTTTTTTTCTGCTGTACTTTTTTTTTCTTTAGTCATCTTGCCAAAAGAATTTTCAGAGAACCTGCTTTTCATCTGACTTGATCCCCCAAATAAGTTTATCTTTTAGTTCATTAATTAAAAAAAAAGTGCTGTGTTTGGATTTATATTGTGGTTCTGCTAAAGACTTTTGGTGTGTTAATCATAACTGTCTGCTTTTATTTTTTTAATTTATTTTTGATTGAAGGAGAATTAATTTACAACATTATGTTGGCTTCTGCCATACAGCATCATGAATTAGCCAGAAGTACGCACATGACCCCTCTGTCCTAAACCTCCCCCAACCGCTCACCCCATCCCTCCTCTCTAGCTTGTCACAGAAAACCAGAATGAGCTCTGCCCATACAGCAGCTTCCCACTGGCTATCTAAACTAAGAACTGTCTGCTTGATCACCTTAGTTATCCTAAGGATTTCCCCTGCATATCTATCCCTTATTGTTTTTATGAAAAAAAAAGGGGGGGGGGCGCCTTGGGAGTGAAATAAAACTAAGTAGAAATAAAAACTTACTTGGAAAAAAGAAGATTTAGGATTGTCCCAAAGACTCTCTCACTCTTATTCCGGTACTACCTTAGTATAGGCTGATGTGATGGACAAATATGTTCCCAGGAGGGTCCGAAGTGGTAAATTAATCTAACCATGCCATCAAGGAAGTGGGTTAAGCGCTAGTGTGTATATCTTTTCTTGCAACATACTACTAGCTTACAAACCAAGTCTCAAGAATTTACCTTATTCACTAACATCGCGTGTTTTCTAAATATCTATTAATATGGTCCAAAAACGGTGACTCTCAACCGAGGTTTTCCAGAACAGGCATAGAATCTCTGTATTTTCAGATAATGCTTCCAGTTTGGGGTTTTTTTTTGTTTGTTTGTTTGTTTTTAGCATATAGTTCTTAGAACCACAGAGTTAACTGTTAATGTGTCTGGCATAGACAAGTTGGCTCACTTCTAGACTAATCTGTGAATTCTCACAAAGGCATAAAGATTAAAAGATTACAAGGTTCTGATGATAACCTCTATTCGTTAAACAAGCAGTCTCTTTCCTTAAATAAACATTCATGCAGAGAACAGCATACAGTAGATTATCAGCTAAATAAGATTTGCATTTCCTTACAGCTGGTAGGAGCTTCTGGTGGGAGCAGCTCCCCAGTTTTTCCCTTGGCAGTCCCCATCCTTCACCCCTAAAGTAAAACAACTGAGACCCTTACAGATAGAACTTTGGTGCTTCAGGTGACTTTATAGACAGCGAACTGCTTGTTACAGATCAACATCTCGTCTAAAACAAGCGTTGTGTGGTTCATCGAACTACACAGGGAGCTGAGTGAGGACACAAAAGGAGATGGGGGCCCTGGCTCAACCTACACCACCACCTACTTCCCACTTCCTCTTTAGGGCTTGGGGAATTGGGTGACAAACTCCAACAGAGCATATCCCTCCTCTTGATGGAACTGTTGCCTCTGAACTGTACGTTTCTGGGGTGGCCATAATTTGTTCCATCATGATCCCTGAAAGCATTGTTGTTAAGTTACTAAGTCGTGCCCAACTCTTTGTGACCCCATGAACTGCAGCACACCAGGTTTCTGTGTCCTTCACTATCTCCCAGAGTTTGCTCAAACTCATGTGCATTGAGTCAGTGATGCTATCCAACCATCTCATCCTCTGCTTCTCCCTTCTCCTCTTGCCGTCAGTCTTTCCCAGCATCAGGGTCTTTTCCAATGAACCAGCTCTTCGCATTAGGTAGCCAAAATATTGGAGCTTCAGCTTCAGCATCAGTCCAGATTTCCCAGCCGGGATCAATCCAAAGCAAGCCAAAATATTTCCTTGCACAATGTATTAGATTGCTAGAGCTACTGTAACAAAGTACCACAAACTGGGTGACTTAAACAGCGGAAATTTATTTCCTCCAAGTTCTGGGAGTTAGATGTCTGAGACCAAGGTTGTTGGCAGGTTTGATTTCTTCTCTGTGTTGTGTCCTAATCTGTTGTAAGGACACCAGTCATACTGAACTAGGGCCCACCCATCTGACCTCCCTGGGAGATAGTGAAGTAGAGGGAAGCCTGGCGTGCTGCAGTCCATGGGGTCGCAGAGTCAGACGACTGAGCGACTGAACAACATCTGACCTCATTTTGCCACAATTACCTCTTTACAGGCTCAATCTCCAAATACAGTTATATTCTGAGGTCCTGGGGCTTAGAACTTCAATAAATAAATTTGGAGAGGCATAGTCCAGATCATACTACACATTTTTTCCTTAGGAGCTCATGACCCTGCTTAGAATCTTCAGGACCTTAGGAGCAGACTCTGAGAAAAGCTACCTGTTTTTTAATCTCATTGAGCAGGGCCTGTGCTGTTTGTGGGGGGAAAAAGAGAACTGAGACTGCAGTGGTTTGAAAGGAAAATTCTTAGAAACGTAATTCTCATACCAAAGATAGTGAGCGTGAGTTTAATGAAGGAGTTGGCAGAATGACAGAGCTGGATAGGAAAGAATTAGAAGAACTAGTTTTCTTATAATTAGTGGACAAAGGAATTCTGAAATGAGATTTCTAACTTAAATATAAAACTAGTTAATCTGCAGACAGTTAAGCTGTATAGCCATCTGAGGTTCTCTTCTCTCCTGGATATTAAAAAAAAAAAAATAACACCCTTAACAGTTTTCTATAAATTAACATCTAACTTTGTAGGATTGTTAGTTACCTAATCATCATTTTGTATTGTCTCAAAGTTTTATTTCTCTTGCATGAATAAAATCACCACTTAAGAGTCTAATACATATTTTCATTTATCCTGAGTCTCCTTGAACAACTTTGCCAGCTGTGGACCTTAAACAGTTCTAAAGATTGACTTCTGCCATGATAGCAAGAGGGGCTCCACTGACCTGCTCTCTAAAAAGACTGATGAAAATTAAAACACAAAACAGATTAAGGGCTCTAGAAAAGGGCCTTGAAGACAAACAGCACTCAAAGAAGCATGTATTCAAGAACATCGACAAAAACTTGTAAGAAAGGTCAGAGTTGGTGGTATTTAAGTCAAGATGGCCCCCTCTCTTCCCAGTACCAGCTCCCAGACAGACAGCTGCAGTCAAGAACATCTCCCAGCACACAAAGTATTTTCTTCCTGGGAGCAGCAGAACAATAGCTTTTCTCATCCTGCCCAAAGCCATCTGTTGCTGAGGCTAAGACCTGAGTGTGGTCAAGGGGTAGAGGTTTCTTTTTCCCACCCAGCCCCTAATCATGGAGTGAAGGCTGTCCTCAGATGGAGCATATTGAAAATACTGGGTGCCTGTCCCCTCTGCCCTGGCCTGTGAAAGGGGGTCTCTAAGCCAGGAGGACGCTGGGCTGCTCCCCATTAATAAAGACCGTGTCATTGATGGCACTTGAGCCAGTCTCCCCTAAGCTGTTTTCTTTACTAGGCCTCCTCCTTGGGCCCAGTCTCAAGAGTCCAGTTTAAGCAGGAAGCCTGCCAAGTCAGTTTAGAGAGACTGTCCCCATCCTTCATATCCGATCACTCTCGTCTACCCTCTAGGAGTCTCCAGTGTAGGCAAATGCTTTGATTTTTCATATAGATCTTCCAGAAAGACTGATGAAGTTTTCAATGGGAAGCATCAATAGTTTGCATCCTAAGATTCTTTGAATGCCCTTTACCAGGATGAGGAGTCTTGTATATCAAGGCACATGTGTTAAATGCAGTTTAGTTCAACACATGTTTACATGTCTGATGTGCTGGGCGCAGAGACAAAGCGTATCTTCCGCTCTTGAGCTCACAGTCTAATCAGGGAGGAAATGGCATGCACAAATAATTGTAACAAAAAGTGCTGCATGTCAGGATGGATTAGGATGAAACATTATGGGCTCACATAGGAGAAGTATTCAACTCAGCGTGAGCTGTAGGAAAGGCTTCCTGGAAGATCCCTGAGCTGGGCAGGAGGAGGCAGGCCAGATGAATGAGAAGGGGGGCTTCCAGACAATGGGAAAAGTTTGAGCAAAGATGCCAAGATAAAAAAGCTGTGTCATTTGCACAGAAGCCTAACATTTAAGTATTGCCAATTTAAGGAGTGTAAAGTGTGAAGCTGGAAGGGTGGATACATCAGGACAAACTTGACATGCCCATTTAAGGAGGCTTGACTTGATCACACCATGAAAGTGCTTCAACCTGTATTGTCAGCATCGCAGCCACTGACCAAGTGTGGCTTACGGGGCACTTGAAATGTGGCTAGTCCAAACTGAGATCTGGAGTAAGTAGAAGCTGGACTCTGGATTTTGAAGACTTGATAAAAGAAGAAGAATGTTAAGTCTTTTATTAATAAGTCCTTGTGTTTATTGCATGCTAAAATAATACTTTGGCATATTGTGTTAAGTAAAATGTTATTAAAATTAATTTCCTCCATCTTTTCAAATTTGACTACTAGAATATTATAAATTACCTGAGGTTCAAATTTGTGGCTTATAGTTTTTATAGATATTTCTACAGTGCTGCTGTAACCCATTGGATGAAGACAGATGAGCGAGATTTCTGAAATCTGGGTTCAAAATTGCTGTGCCAAGATCCTGAGCTAAATTTTCTAGTTCTTTGGTGTTTTAATTTGCTAAGGCTACCATAACAAAATATGAGACTGGGTGGTTTAAATAACAGAAATTATTTCTTTACAGTTGTGAGGGGTGGAGAGCCAAGATCAAGTTGTCAGCAGATCTGGTTTCCTCTGAGGTCTCCCCACTCACTTGCAGATGGCCATTCTCTTGCAGCATCCTCACACAGCCTATGCTCTGTGCTCACGCATCTCTGGTGCCTCTTTGCTTCTTCCTCTTCTAAGGACTACCAGTCATGTTGAACTAGGGCCCCATTCTTCTGACCTCTTTTAACCCTAATTACTTCCTCAAGGCTTATTTCCAAATATAGTCACACTGGGAGTTAGGGCTTCAGCTAATGAATCTGGGGGGACACAATTCAGTCCATTACACTCAGCACTTCGGTTGCTTCTCTGTAAAATGAGGGTGATAATAATGATAGTAGTACATTTCACATAGGATTGCCATGAGAAATAAATGAGTTACTATACATAAAGTACTTAGTGATTTCACATATGTTATCCAAAAATCTATTATTTTTAAATTAAGTTTGATTGGAGTATAGTTGCTTTACAATGCTGTGGCTGTTTCTACTGCACAGCAAAATGAATCAGCCACTGTTGTTGCTATTTAGTCACTAAGTTGCGTCTGACTCTTTGTGACTTCACAGAGTGTAGCACACCAGCCTCCTCTGTCCTCCAGTATCTCCCAGAGTTTGCTCAAATTCATGTATCAGTTGAGTCGGTGATGCTATCTAACCATCTCACCCTCTGCTGCCATCTTCTCCTTTTGCCTTCAGTCAACCATACATATACATGTATCCCCTCTCTTTAGGACTTCCTCCCCATAAGGAAATGATCCACACCTTCCAACAAAGCCAGAAATTTTAATTAAACAGAATGCTATCAGCAAGGTGGAGCCTCTGCAGACAGCTATTGCTTATCCTTCTACTAGTGTCTTTTTTCAGCACTATTTTTTCCAGTTATAGCAGTTTTTCTCAACTTTTCTTTACTCTCCTTTGATAAATATGTAAATCTCTTGCTCCCCTTTAGGGTTGTTAGAACATGTATAATAATGTAAATAACCATCATAACTAAAACCAAATAAACAATAGCAATTTTTGAGAGCAAATGCATATTGGTTTTTTAAAAAAAGGTGGTTAGGGCTTCCCCAGTGAGTCAGTGGTAAAGAATCTACCTACCAATGCAGGAGACCTAGGAAATGTTGGTTCGATCCCTGGGTTGGGAAGATCCCCTGGAGGAGGGAATGGAAACTCACTCCAGAATTCTTGCCTGGGAAATCCCATGGACAGGGGAGTCTGGAGGGCTACAGTCCCTGGGGTCTCAAGGAATCATACATGACGAAGTGACTGAGCGAATGAGCAAGCCAATAACGTGGTTACTGATGTGAGCACTGAGAGTACAGCTTGCCATGAAAGGCTTGCCTGTTACACAGTGTGGAAGACACAGCCTTTTCAAAGTCAAGTCTGCTCCTGCTTGGTTTACATAGCCAGGGGTGTGGACAAATCAGCTTAACAAATATACAGTGGTGGAAAATGAAATGATGGCACACGAATCGCTTCTCTTCTCTGTGATAAACTGGGAACTGCTTTATCCCTAATTTCTCCAATGTGCTTTTCTAAATGTTTTCTTCTGTAACTGACTCAAACTTTTCTTCCTATCAACCCTTCTTGAGATTTTTCCTGGCAAAGACCGACTATCAGGAAGGAAGAGTTTTCCTGTGGAGGAGTTTCCCAAAAGAAATTTGGGTCTACCCCTGACACAAGGAAAAGTTTGCCTGAATTTATCCTGCAGCTGGACTGGAGGGGATTGGAATTTGTTTTTCTTGGAAGCCAATCTCAAAATCCTTGTCCTTTAGAATATTATCAAGAGGAGAAAATAAAAAGATGTTTCGATGTCAACTGGAACTTAGAAATGGATTTTTGTTTTACCATACTTAAAAGAACAAACAGGGTTGGTATTTGAGCCTTTGTTATTCAGGTTGAATTTTTTCAGGGCATCAATTCTATATTCCAAGCTCCATTGCAGAGTTAGGCTGTTCTGAAAAGTTTGCAGAAGTCAACCTCACCCCAAAGTAAAGTAATAGTTTCTAAATTTAATCAAGTGAATATTTATTTGACCACCCACAAACTTCAGTGTGGAACTGAAGAAATTTTTACAAATTTGACATCGTCATTCAGATGTTCACAAAAAACAGGTTGATTATCCAGTTGTTTTCTACCTGCCCCCAGTTGCCTTGATGGCACCCTGCCAGAGACTCTACAACTTACGACAGCCACACCTGTTGTTTGTCCCTTTTTTCTCTTTCCCTCCTGTGTCCAGGTTCTCATTGCCTCATGCCTCCCCAGATATCTCACTCTATCCATGATCCATTATCCATGTCCATTGGCCCATCTTTCTTGCTTCTTCCACCTCATCTGCCTCCTGGGGTTTTCCTGTCAGCCTTTTAACTGTGCGAAAGTCCTTCCCATCTGTTATTTATCAATTTGTTTTTGGCTGCAACAGGTCTTAGCTGTGGCACTTGGGCTTAGTAGTGGCAGTGCTGGGATTTAAGGAAATAAAACCTCCAGTGCTCCTTTGCCTTCCATTCTACATCTCATCTTCCCCCTCTCAGTCAGACTTCCAAATAGAATGGTCTCTGCCTCTTCAACTTCCTACGCTCATGAGAGCCCCCTCTTTTGTGCACTGGATGAACTAAAAAATCAGAACTTGCTTGAACATTAAAACCCTATGCTCCCCTCAAACAGAATGCTTTGTTTTTGCAGGGATGGTAGCAAATACGCACTACAAATGTGCACTGAGCATGGAACCAATGGTCCCACGGGTTGTTCTAAATGTTTTCTCATTCCATATCCTCCATGTGCCTGTCATCCTAGAGTGTCACACCCGAATCTCTGAATTTTTAAAATGTTTACATATTTTTATTTACTTATTTGGCTGTGCTAGGTCTTAGTTGCAGCATGTGGGATCTAGTTCCACGACTGGGGATCGAACCCCAGGGCCTGGCATTGGGAGCTCAGAGTCTTAGCTGCTGGACCAGCAGAGAAGCCCTGAAATCTCTGTATTTAGTATCAGGAAGTGAGTTTTTTAAGATAAAATAGAAATGTTTTCTTCCATTCTGAGAGTCTGACATGTGCCCTTTCCACCCCTCTGGTTGAGAACTACTGATCTAGAGAGTCAGCATTTAGGGAAATAATCACTCCTTCTTTCTTCTTAGTAGACTATGGATGCAAGTTTTCTGCACCAGTGGCAATGGCATCTCCAGGAAGAACAGACGATTAGAATGCAAGCACAGCCTTGCAATTAGGGCTTCAGAATGCCAGGTGACCTTTTCTCTCACAGTGGAAATATTATTGTCATGTTTCTCTTTTAATTTGTGACTAAGAATGAATGTCATCACCATCATCTCCTGCTCAGAAGAGATTACCAGTCACTGTATGAATAACACAGCTACACCCAATTCAGTTTCCCAAGACTTCAGACCTTTAAAGGGAGGTGATCCTTTAAGGAAAAACAGAAAACCTGGAGAGATGATATTCATTGTGAGACCAAGGGACATATGAGGATACCTTCTGGCTCCAAACCCAGGAAATTACCGGCCGTTCATTTATCACACACTGGAGTAAACGCTATGTGAGGGCCTGTGGTCACAAGGTCGAATAAGACAAGGCTCCTTGCCCTGGTTAGAGGGACAGAAGTAACTAAACATTGTTATCAAAAGAGGGTTTACAGAACACTGGAGGAGCACAGTGGAAGGACAAGAAGTCAGAGTGAAGTCTGGGTAGGGTCTTGGGTGATGTAATAGTCTCGGTGATGCTATGATAAACCCTAAACATTCACAGCTTCCAACAATAAATAAAATTCATTTCTATGGACCAGGCGTGGTTGCTGTACCATCTAAAACACATGGCCTCCAAAGTCTCCTTAGCACAGAAAAAGTCATGATCCTCAAAGGCCACAGTTCTTACTTGCCCCACTGCTTGTGTAAGAAGTGCTACACGGGACATATGATATCATATTATACAATATTATGGCATGAGATATTTATATCATAGTGTGCATGATGAGTGCATGGGTCATACTTATACTGAAAGAGTATTTGTTGTTGATATGAAATTCAGATTTAACTGGGCATCCTATATTTTCATTTGCTAAATCTGTGGAAAGTTCTTAAAGGGATGGGAATACCAGATCACTTCACCTGCCTCCTGAGAAACCTGTATGCAGGCCAGGAAGCAACAATTAAAACTGGACATGGAACAACAGACTGGTTCCAAATTGGGAAAGGAGCACCTGAAGGCTGTATATTGTCACTCTGCTTATTTAACTTATTTGTAGAATACATCATACAAAATGCCGGACTGGATGAAGCATAAGCTGGAATCAAGATTGCTGGGAGAAATGTCAATAACCTCGATTATGCAGATGACACCATCCTTATGGCAGAAAGCTAAGAGGAACTAAAAAACCTCCTGATGAAAGTGAAAGAGGAGAGTGGAAAAGCTGGCCCAAAATTCAACATTCAAAAAGCTAAGATCATGGCATCTGGTCCCATCACTTCATGGCAAATAGATAGGAAACAATGGAAACAGTGAGAGACTTTATTTTCTTGGGCTCCAAAATCACTGCAGATGGTGACCACACCCATGAAATTAAAAGATGCTTGCTGCTTGGAAGAAAAGCTATGACCAATCTAAACAACATATTTAAAAACAGAGACATTATTTTGCCGATGCAAAGTAATTACTTTGACTAGGTCCATCTAGTCAAAGCTATGGTTTTTCCAATGTCATGGGCTTCCCTTGAAAGGCTACCCACTCCAGTATTCTGGCCTAGAGAATTCCATGGACTGTACAGATCCATCACGTGTATGGATGTGAGAGTTGGATCATAAAGAAAGCTGAGTGCCAAAGCATTGATGCTTTCGAACTGTGGTATTGGAGAAGATTCTCAGTCCCTTGGACTGCAAGGAGATCCAACCAGTCAAATCCTAAAGGAAATCAGTCCTGAATATTCATTAGAAGGACTGATGCTGAAGCTGAAGCTCCAATACTTTGGCCACCTGATGCAAAGAACTGATTCATTAGAAAAAACCCTGATGCTGGAAAAAGATTGAAGGCAGGAGGAGAAGGGGATGACAGAGGATGAAATGATTGGATGGCATCACAGACTCAATGACATGAGTTTGAGCAAGCTCCGGGAGATGGTGAAGGACATGGAAGCCTGGTGTGCTTCAGTCCATAGGGTCGCAAAGAGTCGGACACAACTGAGTGATTGAACAACAACAATACTTTAGTTGCTAAATCTAGCAGTGAAGGAAAGGTTTGGGGCATTTTGTGATTGGTTGCCACCCCCAGGATGGATGGGCCCTGAGCACCAGCCTGACATTTTGAGTGGCATGGTCACCACAGGCCCCAGTGGCTCTTGAGGGCACGGAGGTTCTGCTGGGGCAGGCGGGGTGGAGTCTGGACAGCCGCCAGGAGACCACAGCTGTTGGAGGAAACGCAGAGCTGCTGGTGTGGGCAAGGGCTGTCTCTGTGCTGACGATCCCTCAGGAGTTCTTCCCAGGGCCAAGCCACCCACACACCTGGCAGGGAAGCTCCCATGGGCTTCTAGGGTCCAAGCTGGTCCCACATGGTCTGATGCAGAAGGGGAGAGGAGGCATTGGAGGTACTGTGTCTGTCCAAACGTCCTAGCAGCCACACAACCCTGCTCCCTCCATACAAACTATCATCAGAGCCACAGGGTCAGGGCTTTCCATGGTGGTCCAGTGGTTAAGGCCCTGCACTGCCAATGTAGAGGCATGGGTTCAATCCCTGGCTGGGGAACTAAGAGCCCACAGGCTGCCAAAGATTAAAAAAAACCCAAAAAGCAGCGGGTTCATCTCCCAAGCTCCTGCATCCAGGCCCAGCCCTCAGAACCTCAGAACACAGGCAGCGTTCACAGCAGAGGCTGGCAGTCCCCACCACCCCTACACTGGCAGAGCCTGGGGCAAGAGTAAACATGCCCCGTATTGAATAATATGTCTCCCTACAAAGTTGAAAAATATGGCAAATGCTCTGACCTTTATACAGCTGAAAGCTGGCAGACTGTTAAGATGACAGAATTTAATTATTACTGTGCATGTCTGGGTGTTCTGTTGAGTAGCCAGTGATGTTTGGATGAGTCATTGAAAAAAGACATACACAATTTATAATATATATATACCCCTATGTTTTTCTATTCATTTTAGCAAAATTATATTGACATACTGAAGATTTTCTCATAATTTGTACAGCCTTGACAGTAAACATCCAAAGCAGAGGTTGACAAACTTTTTCTATGGAGGATCACATAGTAAAAATTTTAGGTTTTGTGGGCCATATGGTTTATTTGAAAATTATTCAAATCTGCCACTAGAATGGGCTTCACTGGAAGCTTAGACAGTAAAGAATCTGCCTGCAATGTGGGAGACCTGGGTTTGATCCCTGGATTGGGAAGATCCCCTGGAGGAGTACATGGCAACCCACTCCACTATTTTTGCCTGGAGAATCCCCATGGACAGAGAAGCCTGGCAGGCTACTGTCCATGGGGTCGCAAAGACTCGGACATGACTGAGCAGCTAAGCACAGCACAGCCATGGACTATACCGTCCATGGAATTCTTCAAGCCTGAATACTAGAGTGGGGTAGTCTTTCCCTTCTCCAAGGGATCTTCCCAACCCAGGGATCGAACCCAGGTCTCCCACATTGCAGGCGGATTCTTTACCAGCTGAGCCACAAGGGAAGCCCAGAATAAGAAAGCAGCCATAGACAACTTGTAGGTGATGAGTGACATAGCTGTGTTCCAATAAAACTTTACTTACAAAACAAAACCTGGTAGTGGGTCTGATTTAATCTTGAAGTGTTAAAAATAAAATGCTACTGTGTTCACAGGGTACAAAATTGGAATTTTTTTAATCAAAAACAGTAAATCAAAAATTGTAATTATTTTAATATAATTTAAGAAATTATCTTCTAAAACAGTCAAACTCTTTCATTAAAATCAATAATAAAATACAAATTATTATGGGACAATATACACTTGATGTCAAAATTATTTAAATAAAGCTGACAATTTTTTGTAGCTTTATTTAAAAAATTTTTAATTGGAGGATAATGACTTTACAATGTTCTGTTGGTTTCTGCCATACAACAACATGAACAACATCCCTTCCCTCTGACTTTTAATTTTGTAAAGATTTGATTAAGTTTATGAAATCTAAAATATAAATCTATAAAAATAAAACTATTCACAGTTCCAGCCTTTAATACTCAGTTGCCAACAGTAAAGAACTGGGATCATGCTTCATATACATTAGATGTAGACCAATATGTTTATAAAATAAAAGTCACATGAATTCTTAATGTTGCAAAATGTTCCTCAACAGTCAGGGGCAATGGTTGCAAAACCGCAAACTGGTGAGCCATGGATTAGCCATAACTTGAAGAAAAACAGATAGCGGACCCTCAGCACTGCTGGAAAGTGGTATTTCATCATGAAAAAATCTGTTACATCTGAACTATCACAGAGAAGGGATTTAATAAATTAATCTGTGTTCTGTCTCTTTTATGTTCTTTCAGTTCTCAAACCTCCCTACCCTTGGAAGCATCTACCTCTGATGTCAGCAGTGACACAGTGAGAAACTCCTGGGGCTTTTGGAAGCTGCTACATTGTGTTTCAATAACGTGAGGCAAGAGAAGTGGAGAAACATTTCCTGAGACTGGGTGGGGTTGATCATGGGAGTCGATGTTCAGAGTTACAAACTGTGAAGAAGGCTGAGCGATTTTTAACTTAATGACTTTATTTTTCGGCCACACTGGGTCTTCCTTGCTTTTCTCAGGCTATCTCTGGTTTGTGGTGAGCAGGGGCTACTCTTCGTTGTGGTGCTAGACTTCTCACTGTGGTGGTTTCTCTTGTGGAGCTCAAGCTCTAGGTGCACAGGGTCAGCAGTGGTGGCCTTGGTTCTTAGTTGCTCTGGGGCATGTGGAACCTTCCAGCATCAGGGAAGATTCCAAACCCTGTCCTCTGCATTGGTAGGCAGATTCTTATCTACTGCGCCTTGCGTGATTTTTGATAAATTAAGTTTCAGGTTTTTGCCAAGTCTTTTTTTTTTTTTTCTTTTCTTCTTTGTAACTTCTCTGTATTAAAATGTTTCAACTTTCCCAGGTGGATGCCCAAGGTGGCAGAGGGTTGGTCCTTGGCTGATGGCTCTGTCCGTCTCCCTGGGCTACTGGACGCCCTTCACGATCAAGCAGGTTCCGCTGGGCTGGGAGGTGGTGGATGTATGTTGTGAGGGCACCAACATTTCTGGCAGTTCTGCAGAAACAAGGTAAAATCCCTGATCTCCTCTGTAAGCGGATGAACACCAACCCATCCGCGGCCACTGCCACTTCTGAGGCGCATCTTTTGGAGGGTGAATGGCAGGCCTTTCCCAAAATGAAGTGATGCCAGGCCACCCTGAGCCCTCCAGGTGTTTGATGGGACTCTGCTCCCCTCTGACCAGGAAAAGAAAAGAGTGGATCCTGTTGAACCAAAGAGTGGCCGTTTGTGTGAAGCTTGTGTGAAAGTTTGCTTCCCCCGGGTGTCTGGCTCACAGGTTGGCAGTGGCAGCCCCACTGGAGGAGAAGTAGGAGTAGGTCAAGATCAGTTACCGGAAGGAAGACCAGCTCACGAGGCTACGGAAACAGGCTGAAAAGAACGTGGAGAAAAAAACTGACGAATACGCAGACGTCCTCAAGGCTTTCAGGGTCCTGATCTGAGCCTAATAAAGACTGTTTATTTCTCAAAGGTTGAAAAAAATTTTCTTTAATTCACTCATATGACTTTCATAATCAGATGATGAACCAGAAAGGATTATTGCGTGCATTAATAAATTTAATTTTTGAGAAAATGTTTGTAATTGGCAGGACCCTCTGAAAAGTGAGGTTCAGAGTCGGGGGCTCTTCTTGCTATAATTAAAGAGCATCGTGGCTTGGAGACACTTCCTGGGGAAAGTCTTTGAGAGCCTGGAGGCTTAGCGCTGGGCGGGAGCAGGAGTTTCCTTTCAATTTTTTTTTTTTTTAATTAATGTGGACCACCTTCAAAGTCTTTATCAAATTTGCCACAATATTGCTTCTCTTGTTTATGGCCCTGAAGCATGTGGGATCCTGACTCTTCCATCTGGGATTGAACTCACACCTCCTGCACTGGAAGGTGAATTCTCAACCACTGGACCCACCAGGAAAGACCCTCCTTTCAACTTCTGACTTTCTTCTCTGAGTGTCTGTAGCAAATCAGATATCTTCAACCCTTAGCAAATTTGTTTGCAATTTTTTTTTTCAGAGAAAATCTCTTTTCTATTTTGTGTTCTCTTTTGGGTCCCCTTTTTCATCTTTTGAAAATCTACCCATCTTTTAGGGTCTAGTTTGACGGCTTCCTCCTTTATGATTTCTTTCTTGTTCTGGGCGGCTGAAAGGCCCCCTAACGTGAGGTCCCCCTAGGATTTTGTTTAAGGCATAGAAATGTTTCTTAAAAACTCAACTAATCTAGAAGCCACAGTCCTTCCTGCATCTTGGCAGAGGCTACAAATGCAGTAGGTGGTTAAGGAAGCCATGGAGTCTCCTTGCCTGAACCTCCCCCTTAGGCCACCCTAGACAGGTCGTAGGAGCTAACCCGAGGTAACTTCAGGCTCATTACTCCCAGGAAAGTTGGAAAATTGGTCTCTAGAAAGCCATTTCTAGGGTATTCTGGAGTCATTGTGTTCTAAAAGACCAGAGGTACGTGTAATGAACTGCACCCAACAATGTAATGGGTATGCATTTAAGGTTGTACACTTGAGTTACGCAAAATGTGAGTCTCTTACAAGGATTTATTATTAGGACCTATGGGAAAAAGATCCACTTGATTCTACACTGGGTCAAACTATTCCCCAAGTACTGTGTTCAGTCTGGGGCGTAAATAACTCTCTAAGTAAGTATAGTTTAAAACAACAACAATAATAAAACACAAAGTAGTTACCCAGATTGGTGAGACTCAAAGCTACATCCTAGAATGCCATAAGGAGAGGGAGCCCAGCTCAGACAAGCTTTGACTTGTGAAAAGACACGTCTGTTGAGAAGGGAGGGGTTCTGAAGAGCTAGTATGGTCACAACTTACACCTACTGTTCTTGCTGCCTGGCGCTATTTGCTCTGCTGATACAAATGCTGCCCTGTATCATGAGTCCCTCCTTCCTGGCTCAGTCCTTGGGGTTCGGGTGAGGTTGACCCCACACTCAGGCTGAGCTCTAGTAGCTCTCGGCTATTTGATCCTCTTGTCCAGGACCATGGTGTGGCTTTTGTGTCGCTTCTGGGGAAGAGAACCTTTCTCTGTCCATTGGATTTGAAGCTGAGATGATGCAAGAACTGATCTGCAGCAGCTATGAGGTAGTAATGCAGTGGAAAGCTGAAGAACAGAGCAAGCAGAGCTAAGAGAGAGAAACTGGATCTCAGGGGCACTGTGTTTGGTCAAGTCACACCTTAAGTCAGATCTGTCAGTGCACCTCTCAGATTATGGGGGTCAACATCTTCCAGTTTTGCTCTCAACATTTTGGATCATATGAAGTCATGTGAACCAAAAGTCGCCCAAGTAGTATACAGCAGGGAAGTTAAGCAGAGGGACTCAGGAAAGAGGAACTCTGACAGCAGCTGGTGAGTTGGTAATATGGAGAACTAGTCTGTTTGAGTAGGTGCAGTGACTTGATTTAGATGATGTTTGACAACCTGTGTTTTATGTGAGCGTCTAAGGGCTATGGCCTGTCAGCCCAATCCTACGCAATACTGGCAAATTATTGATAATACATAAGAAGTAACTGCCGTGATGGCAAAGAATAATTGGATTAAAAAAATACCAGTGAGTGCTTAAGGTTTATTCCACAAACCTGCCAGAGAAAATCAAAGCATAAGAAATATTTTGAACTGGCTAATACATGCTTCCTTTTTCATTAGCCACTTTGGCATAGACTCCAAGTTTCTCACTCACATCCATTTGAAAACCACTGTGGGAGCAAGTCAGTACAGTGTGGGGTGACATCAGAGTCCAGGAGACAGTCACTGTGGGAGACAGTCATCTGGGGATAGATCGTCCAGGAGCCATGGAGCCCCTGAGTGAACAGGAAATGAGACATGCAGGGAGGTGACTAATCTGAGGATTGTCTGCATTGGCTTCAATGAGTGGCTGAGCTGAATATTAACACCCCCTGGCAACTGAGGACAGACAGTGACTGACTCCAATCTTCCTTCCTTCTTCCAACACGACAATGCTTGCTAGGTACCAAGAGTTGTTCTAGATATAAGGATAGCTGGTTAACACGGCATTCACAGCCTTGAGTTTCAATCTTGAGAAAGAAGAATGGAACTGGAGGAATCAACCTACCTGACTTTAGGCTATACTACAAATCCACAGTCATCAAGACAGTATGGTACTGGCACAAAGACAGAAATATAGATCAATGGAACAAAATAGAAAGCCCAGAGATAAATCCACGCATCTATGAACACCTTATCTTTGACAAAGGAGGCAAGAATATACAATGGAGAAAAGACAATCTCTTTAACAAGTGGTGCTGGGAAAACTGGACAGCCACTTGTAAAAGAATGAAACTAGAACACTTTCTAACACCATACACAAAAATAAACTCAAAATGGATCAAAGATCTAACCATAAGACCAGAAACTTTAAAACTCCTAGAGGATAACATAGGCAAAACACTCTCCGACATAAACCAAAGCAGGATCCTCTATGACCCACCTCCCAGAATATCGGAAATAAAAGCACGAATAAACAAATGGGACCTAATTAAAATTAAAAGCTTCTGCACAACAAAGGAAACTATAAGCAAGGTGAAAAGACAGCCTTCAGAATGGGAGAAAATAATAGCCAATGAAACAACGGACAAACAATTAATCTCAAAAATATACAAGCAACTCCTGCAGCTCCATTCTAGAAAAATAAACGACCCAATCAAAAAGTGGGCCAAAGAACTTAACAGACATTTCTCCAAAGAAGACATAAAAATGGCTAACAAACACATGAAAAGATGCTCAACATCACTCATTATCAGAGAAATGAAAATCAAAACCACAATGAGGTATCACTTTACACCAGTCAGAATGGCTGTAATCCAAAAATCTACAAGCAATAAATGCTGGAGAGGATGTGGAGAAAAGGGAACCCTCTTACACAGTTGGTGGGAATGCAAACTAGTACAGCCACTATGGAGAACAGGGTGGAGATTCCTTAAAAAACTGCAAATAGACCTGCCATTTGACCCAGCAGTCCCACTGCTGGGCATACACACTGAGGAAACCAGAATTGAAAGAGCCACGTGTACCCCAATGTTCATCGCTGCATTGTTTACAATAGCCAGGACATGGAAGCAACCTAGATGCCCATCAACTGATGAATGGATAAGAAAGCTTGGTACATATACACAATGGAATATTACTCAGCCATTAAAAAGAATTCATTTGAATCAGTTCTACTCAGGTGGACGGAACTGGAGCCTATTATCCAGAGTAAAGTAAGCCAGAAGGAAAAACAACAATACAGTATACTAACACATATATATGGAATTTAGAAAGATGGTAATGAGAACCCTACATGCAAGACAGCAAAAGAAACGCAGATGTATAGAACAGACTTGTGGACTCTGTGGAAGAGGGCAGGGGTGGGATGATATGGGAGAATGGCATTGAAACATGTTAATTATCATATGTGAAATCAACTGCCAGCCCAGGGTTGATGCTTGGGGCTGGTGCACCGAGATGACCCAGGGGGAGGGAATCGGGAGGGAGAAGGGAGGGGGGTTCTG
>ML661897.1:587723-639481 GCA_007570785.1 Antilocapra americana
ATAAAAACACGAATAAACAAATGGGACCTAATTAAAATTAAAAGCTTCTGCACAACAAAGGAAACTATAAGCAAGGTGAAAAGACAGCCTTCAGAATGGGAGAAAATAATAGCCAATGAAACAACGGACAAACAATTAATCTCAAAAATATACAAGCAACTCCTGCAGCTCCATTCTAGAAAAATAAACGACCCAATCAAAAAGTGGGCCAAAGAACTTAACAGACATTTCTCCAAAGAAGACATAAAAATGGCTAACAAACACATGAAAAGATGCTCAACATCACTCATTATCAGAGAAATGCAAATCAAAACCACAATGAGGTATCACTTTACACCAGTCAGAATGGCTGTAATCCAAAAATCTACAAGCAATAAATGCTGGAGAGGATGTGGAGAAAAGGGAACCCTCTTACACAGTTGGTGGGAATGCAAACTAGTACAGCCACTATGGAGAACAGGGTGGAGATTCCTTAAAAAACTGCAAATAGACCTGCCATTTGACCCAGCAGTCCCACTGCTGGGCATACACACTGAGGAAACCAGAATTGAAAGAGCCACGTGTACCCCAATGTTCATCGCTGCATTGTTTACAATAGCCAGGACATGGAAGCAACCTAGATGCCCATCAACTGATGAATGGATAAGAAAGCTTGGTACATATACACAATGGAATATTACTCAGCCATTAAAAAGAATTCATTTGAATCAGTTCTACTCAGGTGGACGGAACTGGAGCCTATTATCCAGAGTAAAGTAAGCCAGAAGGAAAAACAACAATACAGTATATTAACGCATATATATGGAATTTAGAAAGATGGTAATGAGAACCCTACATGCAAGACAGCAAAAGAAACGCAGATGTATAGAACAGACTTGTGGACTCTGTGGAAGAGGGCAGGGGTGGGATGATATGGGAGAATGGCATTGAAACATGTTAATTATCATATGTGAAATCAACTGCCAGCCCAGGGTTGATGCTTGGGGCTGGTGCACCGAGATGACCCAGGGGGAGGGAATCGGGAGGGAGAAGGGAGGGGGGTTCTGGAGGGGGAGCATATGTATACCCATGGCAGTTCCATGTCAATGTATGGCAAAACCACACAATAAAGTAAAGAAAATTAAAAAAATAAATAAATAAAATAAAACACTTGATTAAACTAAAAAAAAATAAATAAAGGGAAGGACAGACAATTAAATGCTGGAAAGTCATGTATAGGTAAACTTTGGGAGTAGAAATGTATGCTTAATATTTGTGGATTTCACTATATGTAAATTACGTGTGTGCACAGTCGCTCAGTCGTGTCTGACTCTGTGACCCCGTGGACTGTTGCTCACCAGGCTCCTCTGTCCATGGAATTTTCCAGCCAAAAATACTAGCGTGGGCTGCCATTTCCTACTCCAGGGAATCTTCCTGACCCAAAGATTGAACCTGTGATTCCTGCCTCTCCTGCATTGGCAAATGGATTCTTTACTACTGTGCCACCTGGTAATCCCATGTAAAGTATACCTGAGTTTAAAAAACAACAGCAACAACAAAACCAGACAGGAGAAAACAAAACAGAATCACCTAAAAGTGGAACTGGAAATCCAGGCAGGGTATTATCAGAGCACCAAAATAGAGGTTATTTGTGTAAGATATAAAGCTGATTGTGATCAGATTAATAAACGCATGAAAGAGCCAACGCACCTACAACCCACAAAAGCAGAAAGAGAGGGTCTTCAAAAAAGTGAACTTTCTGTTTGGAACACCAGAATAACCTCAAGTTCAGAGATATCACGGGCAGGGCGAAGGAACTGATATGATGGTGAGCTGGAAATTAATTCACGAGCTGCAAACATCTGTACCCATTCTCTGCCTTAGAAGTGGTGGATCCTGGATTTTTTTCCCCCAAGTGAAAATTTTAAGTAAAGCTTATTGTTTACCAAATAAGATGAGAGTTATGATACCTGAGGCTCCCAGAGAAAGTAGCCAGGGTACGCTTTTTCCCTTCCACCCTCAGAACCATTAGAGTTAGGACCACTGTAACCACATCTGTATTTACTCCTAAGAAAGCAGGGATTCTTACCTGGCTTTGGGAGATATACCCAAACTTCTTATTCTAAACAGATGAAACTCTCATGTGAAAACTAATGGGCAATCAAAAAGCATGAAGCAAATGAGGAAAACCAACAAAAGTGTCATCCAAAGCTACAAATAAGCAACCAACCTGCTGATGAAAGTGTTAATCAAGAAAGAAAATAACTTTAAAATACCATAGTTGGGGGACTTCCCTGGCAGTCCAGTAGTTAAAACTCTGAGGTTTCACTGCAGTGGGCACAGATTTGATCCCTGGTCAGGGAACCCAGATCCTGCAGGTCATGAGGCATGGCCAAAAAAAGAAAGTTAAAACATGATAGTTGGTATACGTGAGGAAGTTAAGAAGTTCCATTTATAGAAATAAAGGCATTCTATAAAAATAAAGAGTTCTTGGAAATTCATGCCTGGGAAAAACATGAATGCAGAAATAAAGAAGTATTTCAATGGATGGACTGAGAGCAGAATGGGGATGAATGAAGATCAAATTGTGAACAGGAAGACTGTGGTAGAGCTGTCTTCCATATTCAGTGAATAAAAGCAAAGAAGATGATGAGAGTAAAATACTGAGCCATGAAAGCTACAGGCAAACTTGTAGAAGCTGCCTATCATACATTCCAGGAGAGATAAATAGAATCAAGAGAACAAAAGAATCAATGAATCAAAAGGAAAAAATGTCTCTGCTGAAGAAAGGCTCAAATCTACCGAATGAAAGGGCTCAATGAGTGCTGGGCAAGAATGATGAAAAACTACATCCTCATGAAATTTCTAAATTCCAAGGATAGACAGAAAATCCCCAACCCTGCTTGGGTTGAGCAGCACGAGACACATTACCTGGAAGGTAATCAAACAAGTCTGTGGTTCTCATCAGCAACACTAATACAGAAGACAAAATTCTAAGGAAAGATTATTTTAAACCCAGCTTCTAGATGCTGTTACTCTCTCATTTAATTATTGTGAATTCAGAATTCTCAACTCAGTTAATCTTTAAGTAAATGATGGGAACAAAAATCAAAATATATTTGGACATGCAAAGATTCTAAAGTTTACCATCCAGGAATCACTTTCTGAAAGAGATACTCACAGATGTACTAGAAGCTGAAGAAGAAGGAGGAAGAAGAGAAGGAGGGTGAAATAGGAAGCCACAGGGCACAAAACTCAGCAGTTAGCAAAGAAATCAGTAAAACCTGTGGCTAAATGCATTGCAAAATAACTGAGTACCGTATTTCTGTTTTCAAGATGGTACTATTTGCCAAGGTCAGTGTCTTCACTGTCAGCTGGAATTTATTAAGCACGGTATAGCTCCATCAGCCTTCAGAGCTGTTGTGAGCTTCCTCAGCAATTTTGTTAGATGCATAGTTAGAGGCACCCCACTTCTCAGGGCTGTGGGTGCCTGCAAGGGTCCTCAGGCTGATTCTTGGTCCGGAAATGGGCTGTCAGCAGGCTTCCTTTTGGGGTTTGTTGAACAACCATACCAACAGCTGAGGCTTCCTCTTGTGAGGCAGGTGACTCTGTGTGTGTGTGTGTGTGTGTGTGTGTGTGTGTGTGTGTGTGTGTGTGTGTGTGAGAGAGAGAGAAACAAACTGGGTGACAGAGCCCTAGTCTTTCTTGGTGTTACCCCTTCTGCCCAGAGGAGGGGGAAGGGGCAAGACTGGGCCAATACTATGCCAGCTGCTCTCTGAACTTCAGCTGGAATGTCTGAGGTTTGCTTTCAAATCCACATCTTCCAGGGCCTTCCCTGGTGATCCCGTGGTTAAGACTTTGCCTTCCAATGCAGGAGGTGCAGGTTGGACGCCTGGCTGAGGAACTAAGATCTCACATGCCTTGAGGCCAAAAACCAAAACATGAAACGGAAGCGATATTGTTAACAAACTCAATAAAGACTTTAAAAGTGGTCCACATTAAAAAAAAAAAAAATCCAAATCTTCTATCACGTGCCAGTGCAAAGTGGGGACGTGGGGGCCACTGTTGCGCAGAGTCATCCCTTCCCACCCATGTCTGCTTTGCTTTTCTGAGAACCCTGCTGCCTGGATGTCTTCTAGCAAAGTCAGATGCTGCGGCCAGTAGTCTATCTGTTGTCCAAGCTCCCCAAATTAACTGCAGGTAGGGTGTTTGGTTTGTGTGTGTTCGGGAGGAGGGAGAGGCGGGATAATCCCGCTTGCTGTTTCTCCCATCGCAATGAAGTATCTGAGAGTCGTTGAGCTTTTAAGAATGACAAGTTTCCCTGCACCGGACTTAGAGACGGTCATCAGCAGAGCTTTTCTCCATAGAGACAGGTTCATGCTATTGGCCTGGACAAATCTGCTTAAGAGGTTGACTCCATCCTGGGAGGGTCAATGTGGCCTCTTACAGGTGGCCTGGCGGTGTTCTCAGAGGTCACGTCAGCTAGGGATAGATGTGTGTGACAAATGTGTGTGAGCGTGGAGTGTGGTGTTACAGAGGGGGGTCACTTTTATCGTTTTCAAGCACTCAGTTTTTCAACCAGCGTAATTCAGAGGTTTCAAATATTTAAATCATTTGCAAGTTAATGCCAACTTCAAGCAAAATAAGTTCAACACCAAAGCTTATCAAACTCATTACAATTACATATTCAAACCATTCCTGAAATACCCACAGATAAGCAATTTATTTACAATTTGCAAGCCTGCTAGTATTCCCAAGCCAGCCTCTGGAAAAAGCAGTAAGTCATTTCTGGTTAGGAGTGTGATGACCAAGCAAGAGATTTTTCCAGGAACGTTCCAAGATATTTGATATCTAGCCTCCCTGTCTCCCTTCTCCTTCTGGCTTTGTATCATGTCAGGATGAGAACCCACCAGGCAAACACCAAACTTTATATTGTAAGGAGACATACTGAAGAGCAGCCTGGGGGAAAACGCTAGAGACTCTAGGACCAGTGTTCACTTTCTGTTTGCCGTGCTTCTCCTCTCCACACTCCTGGCTGCCTCACAGGCCACTGAGGGGTCTCTAGGAATCCCATCCATTCATGTCTTAGGGATTTGGGGATAGGGCTTTCCAGGAGACCTTTCCTAGAATTCTAATTTGTCAAGATCCAAAGTTAATGTGGGGAGTCCTATATGTTAGTGCCTGCCTGGTAAAATAAAAATAGGTACCTACATTTTTTTCCTCATTGATTTTTAAAAATCATTTTCACCATTTTTAAATGTACATTCATCTAATTTGCAACCATCACCACCATCCACCCACAGAATTTTTCATCTTGCAAAAGTGAAACTCTACTAATTAAACATCAACTTCCCATTTCCCTCTTCTCCAAACTCCTTCTACTTCTGTTTCTATAAATTTTCCACCTTATATAAGTGGAAACTTATAGTATTTACCCTTTATTAACTGAGTTATTTCACTTAGCATAATGTCCTCAAGTTTCATCTACAATGTAGCATGTGTCAGAATTTACTTCCTTTTTTAAGATTTTATTTTTAATGTGGACTGTTTTTGAAGTCTTTATTGGAATTTTTACAATATTGTTTCTGCTTCATTTTTTTTAAATCTTATTTTTTTTTTGCCAAAACTTGACCATGTGGGATCTTACTTCCTCCACCAGGGATCAAAGCCTTATTCCCTGCATTGGAAGGCAAAGTCTTAACCACTGGATGTGCAGGGAAGACCCTACTTCCATTTTAAGGTCAAATAATATTCCATTGTATGTCTCTACTACATTTGTTTATCCACCCATCCTTTCGTGGATATTTGGATTGCTTCCATCCTCTGGCTCATGTGAATAATGCTCTTGTGAACATGGGCATTCTTTGTCGTCACAGAATGTTTTGATTGTGTAGCAAGATATATTAAAATAGACTTCAGTATTTCTTAGACTTGGATGATGGGAAACAGGAATAAGTCAGGAAACTGTCTGGATTATGTATACAAGACTGTTTGATGTCCCTTAAGATCACTTCCACAATATTGGTGAGTAAACCTCAATATTTTAGGTAGGATTTAAATATTTTATTTAATTACATGAAGGCTCACTGATGAGTAAATTACTGTAAAAAACTTTTAAAAGAGAAGTTTAAAGTTTTTTTTAAGTGTGGAAAATGATAGTTTTTCTGGAGAGCCAGGAAACTGGCATTTGGTGGCCTGAAGCTTGAAGGAGCAGATTACAGTGAACAATATGTACACAGATGAGGAAAATAAAATGCTTTGAACTAGGAAGAAGTGTACTTTTCATTTTTTTCAGCAATTCTTACACATTGGTACTGGAATAAATTTGAAAATATAATATTTGTACATTATATTAATATGTACAAAAGCTACGCATAATATTAAAAAAATTTAATCACATGTATTTAAAATGTTTCCCCCTTATCTTCTATCTCTTTTCGTGGACATTTTTGTGGAGGCCATGTGGCAAATCTAATCCTACACAGTTTTCAAAGCTCTCTGGTTCACTGATGTCATTTTTTCCTGTTTGAAAGCACTACTGCATACTTAAATCGGGTGTGTGTCTCTCTGGACATTTTATATTTTACTGGGATTTAGGAGCTAGGAGAGAGAGCTCTTTCAGAATTTATGATGCCATCTTGAAAACAAAAGTCATTTTTTTCTTTGATGAAGTCATTAAAATCTTGATATCATGGGAAAAAAAGGTTCTCTGTAAATTCTCTTTTAGAAGACAGTGGTATACTGACCATGCTCTTTAAAGATGAACATTTTTCTTAAGCTAAATATTTTCTTGGTAATAATCTCACTGCCAAATTTAATTAACACTGGTTCAATATTCTCTTTTAATTCTAGTGACAAGTACTGATAATTTTTCATTGTGTGACGACTCTATGAACTTACCATTGGGTAGAATGTAGTTTGTTTTTACAAAAAATATGTTTGAAAACAAAAAATGAGCCAATAAAAAGAATTGATGAAAGTCACACAATCTAAGGTAGGATGTAAGTGCATCATGTATTATACTAACATAAAATTTTCAAAATTTAGAAAGACTCTGAGCTTCCAATTCAGGAGATACAGGTTTGGGGAGCTAAGATTTTACATGCCATGAGACTCAGCCAAAAGATTAAAAAAAAGAAAAAAAGAAAAAAATATATATATATAAACCCCAAATGGTACATAACCCTCTAGAATAAAATAATCTTCAGAAAGGCTACTACACAACACCTAGCACCCCATTGGAAAGACACCCAGTAATCTGTTGTCCATTTCCAAGTTTTGGATATTTTTCCCCTGACATCACCAATTAAAAATGTATATGTCTTCCCTGGTGGCTCAGACAGGAAAGAATCTGCTTGCAATGTGGGAGACCTGGGATGGGAAGATCCCCTGGAGGAAGGCATGGCAACCCACTCCAGTATTCTTGCCTGGAGAATTCCCATGAACAGAGGAGCCTTGAGGGGTACAGCCCATGGGGTCGCAAAGAGTCTGACCAACTCAGCGACTAAGCACAAGCACAATGACCTATACACATACACATATTTATAAACATATGTACACAAATGTATTAAAATATATGCATTTATTTTGCATAGGAGCATGGCAGAGAAGAAGAGGTGTAGGTTGGTGAAAATGTCCTGAATGTATTTTTGTTGAAACAATGACATGATTTCAAAGTTCATGGAGAGCAGAGCTTAAAGACACTGTCTAAATAATAGGAAATAGCCTGTACTACCCGCCCTGTCCATAGCACTCCTCAAAGCAGGCTCTTCTCTTTGCTTAGCAAGGAAGCCTGATGCAAAAGGGCATAGGAAGTTTATTTTTAACCACTTCTTTTTAAGGCTGCACAGCAAGTTGAGCCCTTATATGGGTGTGGTCCTGGGTGGTTAGGGTGAGAGCGGGCCCAGGGCACAGAGACAAAGCCAGTGAGGATATGGGTGAAGAAGTGGAGGGGGCCGCTGCTCTTGGGGTGCGCCACAAACACCTCAAAACGGACACCTCAAGCTGAAAACGTTCAACCTGGAATTTAGGTTTTCTCTCCCTGCAGCCAGGCTCTCCCTACCCCAGCTTGCCACAACTCCCTTCATGTTTCTATCTCAGCGACTCCCACCGCCATCAACCCAGCTGCCCAAACCAGAAATTTCGGTGACATCTGTAATTTCTCTTTGCTTGTCCACTGGTCCTAAGATCCAATACTTCTCTCACTTGTTACTTCCCTCCACACTCAGATCCAGTGCTCGGCTCCTGGACGTGTCCTTTCTTGCCTGGATCTCTGAAGCAGCTCTGGGCGGGCTCCCTGCCTCCGGGGCCCCTTTCCCAGTCCTACAGAGCCAACCAGGGGAGACTCTCCTGATGAGATCCCGGTGACGGCCTCTCAGCAACCTCCTTTCCCGGGTTTATGAGGTCTTCTTTATCTCCGCAGCTCACTGCCTCTCTCCAGCTGTCCGTTCTCCCTCTTAGGAGGTCCCCCTCCCCATTTCTAGAATGCGTGCTCTCTAGTCTCTTTGCCCACGCCCCTCGCCGCTTAGATGAGGGCCCAGATGCTCCTCTCTGGGCCCTTCTCACCCGCAGGTCTTCGCTTACATCTTCCTGAAGCCTCTCTGACGCCCCAAGCTGACTGTCCCGGAGTAGCAGGCAGTCCTACCAGCTCTGAAGCCACTGACGGTCGTGTCGTCTGGTCAAGCCCGTGGCCGGGGCGGCCTGGACCGGTGGGCTTCTAGCCCTAGGAGCTCCAGCCACCTCACCCAGCTCTCTGTCTGCTCCTGAAAGATCCCCGTTCCTCCTGACCCTGACCTCTCTTCCTTTGCCACCCCGGGAGTGCCTCCCTGAGCCCCTAGGGTCCCGCGATCGTTCCACAGGCTTAGGGCACGGGACACCTTTCCTCCCGGCGTGGTCGGGAACTCCACGTTCGGCTGTGTCACTAGGCCGGGCCCGCCGGGTGTCCCTGGGCCCCCAGCGCCCGGCGCGCAGCAGGTGAGCGAGCGATTGCCTGAACGAGCATCCTCCAGGGCGCGGGCTTGCTGGGGAGAAAGGGCCCGCGCGCCGCTCCCCCAGCCCGGGACCCCGCGGCAGCCGCCGCTCCCCCGCGCGGCGCCGGAAGCGCCCAGCCCGGTCCCCTCCCCGGGGCGCCAGCCGCCTTATCTCGGCGCCTCGGGGCCGCAGGAGGAGTCCGGGCGCGCAGGCAGGGAGGCGGCGGCGGCATGGCCCGGGGACCCTGGGGCGTCGGCCTCCCGCTGGGCCGCCGGCTGCTGCTGCTGCTGCTGCTGCTGCTGCTGCTGCTGCTGCTGCTCAGCCTGGCCCGAGGAGCGCCCCGAGCTCGGAGCCAGCACGGTGAGTGCGGGCGGGGAGCGGGCGCGGCGCTCCCCCGCCCCTGGGCCGGGCTGGCGCGGAGCCCGGGAGTGGGGCGCAGGCCGGAGATCGGGAGGGCGGGGCTCCAGGTACTGGTGGGCTTCCCGGGCTGCCTTCCCGGCTCCCGCACCCGGGCTGCGGGGAGCTGAGTGCCCTGCGGCCCGGTCCGCGCCCCCCGGGGACCTGGCGCGAGGGGGGGCTGGGCGCGAGCGGGGGGCGGGAGCGCCCCCTGGGAGAGCCGCGCCCCGCGCGCGAGGGCGTGGAAGGGCGTTCCGCCTGCACTGTCACGCTTCCGGCCCCGCTGTGGCTTTTGCGCGACAAATTCTTGACCCTGGAGAGTTTTCTTCCTGCCTTTTAATTTTTAACATTTGATGAAGAACCAGGTGCTAATATGGTGAGAAAGAATTGTAAGGAAGTTTTTGGGACTAAAGCACTCATTAATCAATTCATTCATTTAACAAATGAATGGTCCTTGAGTAGTTTTCCTGAGAAGGATGTGAGGTCCCTGAGCTGGCCCTCATTGACCTCATAGTCGTGTCCGACTTTTTGCTACCCCATGGACTGTAGCCCGCCTGGCTCCTTTGACCGTGGGATTCTCCAGGCAAGAATACTGGAGTGGGTTGCCATGCCTTCCTCCAGGGGATCTTCCCAACCCAGGAATGGAATCCAGGTCTTCCTCATTGCAGGCAGATTCTTTATGTCTGAGTCAGGGAAGCCCATTCTGGAGAAGACAGACAAGCAAATAATCCATTTCTAGGCATTTGGAGTAGTTTTTAATCCCCCTTGCCGACCGCATGGTTGAGATGTGGTAGGAATTATGCAGAGGATGGGGCATGGAGGGAGGTGGCATTTACTCAAGTTAATTGTAATAAAGGCAGAACACCATCCAACTCTGCAACCCCATGGACTGTAGCCCACCAGTCTTCTCTGTTCATGAAATTATCCAGGGAGTGTGTTGCCAGTTCCTTCTCCAGGGGAATCCTCCCAACCCAGGGATCGAACCCTGGTCTCCTGCCTTACAGGCAGATTCTTTACTGCCTGACCCACCAGGGAAGCCCTAGAACCCCATCAGTGCTCCGAAAAGTTGGGTGGTCTGATTAAGGGAATCTGCTGGCCTCGTGGGTAAGGTGACCCTTAAACGGGGCCAAAAAGGATAGGTAATATTCAATATGAGGAGGTGAGGAAAAGGCATCCCAGCTCATCTCAGAGGGCACAGTCAGCTCTCCACTGAGAATGAATGAGTGAATGAATGAATCCCAGATGGAGGGGACAAAGTAAGGAAGCACATGGAGGCACAAGAGCATGGGGTCTGCATTTCAGTTTGACTGGTGTGTAGGAGGTGGGTGGAAAATGGGGGCAGAACAGCAGGTTGGGTTTCACCAGAATGCAGTGCGTTGTAGTTGGCAGACTTAGTTGTTTCTGGGTAGTGAGGAGCCATTGATAATCACTGCAGGTTTAGTACAGGGAGTGAGTGATATAAAAAATAGTACAAGGGAGACTTTTCTGTTGGTCCACTGGGTAAGACAACACGCTTCCACAACAGAGGGCATGGATTCAGCCCCTGACTGGGGAACTAAGATCCCACATGCCAGGCAGTGCAGCTGAAAAAAGGATTATAAGGAAAGCGTCTAGCTTCCCTAATAAAATGAAACAGTCATCCTGTAGTGGATGGCAAATACCATGTAAGGAGATACTCAGAGACTCTGTGGCTCCTACTCTTGTTCCCCCCAATTCTCTTGACCTTGGGACTTTCACTATCACTGGATGGTGTTTTTCTTGATTGGCGAAACTTCTGAAGTGCCCCCCCCTTTTAACATCAGATGCTCTGGTGGGCTTTCTAACTTCCTTCTCTAAGTTGGTCTCCCACAGCAGAGTAGATAAAAGCTTGCAGACGCTTGGAGCATACTTCAGAATCTCTGTGTGAAAACGGTAGCCTAGGAAACTGTCCACTGTGTTCCCATTGACTTGCTGGGCTGAGATGTTGACCAAAGTAACTAAATAAGCCCAGCCATCTGCAACTGCTTAACTGCTGTGGGGTGAATCATGGGAAATGGAAGTCAGGGTTGCCCTGGCTGAGCCTGCTCTCCTTATGTCGGCATTTTCCCATCATTTACAACCATGGAGAACCTGGTGTGATCAAGGGCAGGTTTCCTTGCAGTAGACAGTGTGGGAACTGACTGGAGGCTTAGGGGCTGTTGAGGAAGTTGTTACATCTGTTCTAAAAGTCCTGAGGCCTGGCCCCACAGTCATAACAGCGGGAAATGAAGACTGTGTGTAGATGATAAGGTGGAAAGGGAACTGGAAGGACTTAATGACAGATGTTAGGGTTCAAGGGAACTGAAGAGGGAAGATGGAACACTACAGGTTTTGGACTGGTTGATTTGGATATATGGCTCTATAGTGCTATAGTGCTCAGTCGTGTCCTACTCTTTGTGACCCCATGGACTATAGCCCACCAGGTTTCTTTCCTGATTTCCCAGGCAAGAATACTGGAGTGGGTTGCCATTTCCTACTCCAGGGATCTTCATGACCGAAGGATTAAACCCGCTTCTTCTGCATCACCTGCATTGGACCTGCAGGCTCTTTACCACTAGTGCCACCTGGGAAGCCCCATATGGTTCCATTGTTGTTGTTCAGTTGCTAAGTCATGTCTGACTCTTTGTGACTCCATGGTCTGCAGCACACCAGGCTTCCATGTCCTTACTATTTCCTGGAGTTTGCTCAAACTAATGTGCACTGAGTTGATGATGCCATCCAACCATCTTATCCTCTGTACCCTCCTTCTCCTCCTGTCCTCAGTTTTCCCCAGCATCAGGGTCTTTTTCAATGAGTCAGCTCTTCACAGCAGGTGGCCAAAGTTTTGGAGTTTCCGCTTCAGCATCAGTCCTTCCAATGAATATTCAGGGTTGATTTTCTTTAGGATTGACTGGTTTGATCTCCTTGCTGTCCAAGGGACTCTCAAGTGTCTTCTCCAACAGCACAGTTTGAAAGCATCAGTTCTTCGGCCCTCAGTCTTCTTTATGGTGCCACTCTCATATATGGTTCTATAGGAGAACAAAAAAAGATTTGGGAAGAAAGATACTTAGTTGCTTTGGAGATCCTGAATTTGAGGTGATGTTAGGAATTTGGAGAGATGAAATCAACAGGGAACTGAGATTGTGGACAGTAAGTGTCTGCAGTGATGGTGACTCAATGGTAATTTGAAGCCTTGAGGTTGATAAAAGTAAGGGGACAAAGGACAGATTCTTTTTTTCCAATTTTTTCATTATTTATTTTTAATAGAAGGATAATTACAGTATTGTATTGATTTCTTCCGTACATCAATATGGATCAGCCATAAGTATACATATGTTCCCTTCCTCATGAGCCTCCCTTCCACCTCCTGCCACATCCTACCCCTCTAGGTTGTCACAGAGCCCCAGTTTGAATTCCCTGAGTCATACAGCAGATTCCCACTGGCTATCTACTTTACATATGTTAGTGTATATGTTTCCATGCTACTCTCTCCATTCGTCCCACCCTCTTCTTCCTACCCATACATGTGTCCATAAGTCTGTTCTCTTTTTGCATCTCCACTGCTGCCCTGCAAATAGGTTCTTCAGAACCATTTTTCTAGGTTCCATCAATATGTGTTAATATATGATATTTCTCTTTCTGACTTACTTAACTCTGTATAATAGGCTGTAGGTTCATCTACCTAATTAGCACTGACTCAAATGTGTTCCTTTTTATGGCTGAGTAATATTCCATTGTATATATGTACCACAGCTTTTTCATCCATCTGTCGATGGACATCTAGGTTGCTTCCATGTCCTAGCTATTGTAGATAGTGTTGCAGTGAACAGTGGAGTACGTGTGTCTTTTCCATTTATGGTTTTCTCAGGGTATATGCTCAGTAGTGGGGTTGTTGGATCATATGGTAGTTTTATTCCTAGTTTTTAAAGGAGTCTCCATACCGTCTTCCATAGTGGCTGTATCAATTTACATTCCCACCAACAGTGCAAGGGGATTCCGTTTCTCCCCACCCTCTCCAGCATTTATTGTTGGTAGCATTTTTGATGAGGGCCATTCTGACCAGTGTGAGGTGATATGTCATTGTAGTTTTGATTTGCATTTCTCTGATAATGAGCAACGTTGAGCTTCTTTTGATGTGTTTAGTAGCTATCAAGGACGGATTCTTGGAAAGACTAAGTTCAGATGGTACATGTGGAGGTGAAGGAACAACGCCCAAATAGGTCAAAGGAAGACTGAACTAGAAGAGCGTCAAGGAAACCAGGAGAATGGGAGCCAAGCCGGTGGAGACCGAGAACAAGTCTTTAGTTTTGGTGACTCTGTCAGTGAGAGCCAGAGCTAGCTGAGCAGTGAGGGTGAGAGCCAGATGCAGAGGGCTCGAATGAATGCAGGACCTTGACTGCAGAGTAGATACTCTTTAAAGAGGATCGAAGCAAATAGGAGATTGTGTTCAATTGGGCTGGCCAGGTCAGTGCAAAACATTCTTTATTTTTTGGCCAGGGGAAGAGTGGTAAAGCTGTCTCCAGCACATTTTATTTTATTTTTATTTGTTATTGGACTATAATTACCTTACGATGCTTTGTTAGTTTCTGCTGTACAATGAAGTGAATCAGCTGTATGTATGCATATATCCCCTCTTCCGTAGACCTCCGCTCCACTCCCATCCCTCTAGGTCATCACAAGGCACGGAGCTGAGCATCTTAAGCTTTATGGCAGGTTCTCACTAGCTATCTGTTTTGCACATGGTAGTGTATACATGTTGATCCTGATTTCCCAATTCATCGCATCTTCCCCTTCCCTCCTGTGTCCACATGTCTGTTCTCTACATCTGTGTCAGTATTCCTGCACGGGAAAGAGGTTCATCAGTACATCTAACACATTTTAGAATGAGATGAATTATTCAGTAGAGTGAGAAACTGAAAATGTAAAAAAAGAAAATGAGATTTACTAGAGAAGGGCAAAAAGCAAAGGTGGTCAACAAGTGGGAAAGCTTCGTAAGGAGAGGGGAAGGAAGGAAAAGAATGGAGACCTGCTCTCCCCTTCCCCTACAGCTGGCTACTTAGTGAGTGCTGTCCAGTTTTCAAAACCAACCCAATTGTCCTCCCTCTTGGAGGCCCCTTGGAGTTTTCTAGTTCCCTTTGCAGCCCCAGGAACACCACATGCATGCCTCTGTACTGTATTGTGTGGGACACTACATACTTCCTTGTACACATACATATCTATATAATACCTTTGCCCCATATGCTTACGCCATATTGCAATGTAATTGTTTACTAGTGTGAGAGATCCTTGTGAGTAGGGACTGTGGCTTGTATTAGGAATCTGGTATGGAAATAAATGAAGACTACTCCATGAGAATAGGCAAAGGCTGTTTATATAGATCTTCCTCTAGCAAGAGAGTCAGCCATCATCTCTTATGTTTGTCAGAGACTCAAAGACAGGCTGGGGAGTGTCACAACTTTACAGCAGAAAAGGGAAGTCTTCAGGTATGCTCCGGTTGGCTGGAGGATGTTGCCATGGGGAAGCTGGAGATGGCTTCCCTCTAACAGCAGGCATCCCATTGGTTAGGGGAGTGTATTTGGCTTTCTTTGATTGGTCCTAAGTTTGAGGCATGGGCAAATATTAGGGATACTGGCCAATACTGATTAAATCCTGATCACTTGGGACTTACTGTTACAGAGGTGGCTTGACTTACTAGACTAGTGTTTGCAGGTTGTAGATCAAAGTCCATATGTATTTTCAATCGCTCACTGGTAACATTGCTAAATTACATTTAACTGTTATCCAAGATGCTTCATAGAGCCTTTGACTGTATGGATCACAACAAACTGGAAAGTTCTCAAAGAGATGGGAATACCAGACCACCTCACTTGCCTCCTGAGAAACCTGTATGCAGGTCAAGAAGCAATAGTTAGAACCAGACACGAAACAACACACTGGTTCCAAATCGGGAAAGGAGTACGTCAAGGCTGTATATTGTCACCCTGTTTATTTAGCTTATATGCAGAGTACACCATGTGAAATGCCGGGCTGGATGAACCACATACTGGAATCAAAATTGCAGGGAGAAATATCAATAACCTCAGGTATGAAGATGATATCACCCGTATGGCAGAAAGCTAAGAGGAACTAAAGAGCCTCTTGATGAAGGTAAAAGAGGAGAGTGAAAAAGCTGGCTGAAAACTCAAATTCAAAAAACTAAGATCATGGCATCTGGACCCATCACTTCATGGAAAATTGATGGGGAAACAATGGAAACTGTGACAGACTTTATTTTCTTGGGCTCCAAAATCACTGCAGATGGTGACTGAACCCATGAAATTAAAAGATGCTTGCTCATTGGAAGAAAAGCTAACAAACCTAGGCAGCATGTTAAAAATCAGAGACATTACTTTACCAACAAAGATCTGTCTAGTCAAAGCTATGGTTCATCTGGTAGTCATGTATGGATGTGAGAGTTGGACCATATAGAAGACTGAATGCCGAAGAATTGATGCTTTTAAATTGTGGTGTTGGAGAAGACTCTTGAGAGTCCCTTAGACTGTGAGGAGATCAAACCAGTCAATCCTAAAGGAAATCAACCCTGAATATTCATTTGAAGGACTGATGCTGAAGCTGAAGCTCCAGTACTTTGGCCACCTGATGCAAAGAGCCAACTAATTAGAAAAGACCCTGATGCTGGGAAAGATTGAAGGCAGGAGGGGAAGGGGATGACAGAGGATGAGATGGTTGGATGGCATCACCGACTCACTGGACATGAATTTGAGCAAGCTCCAAGAGACGGTGAAGAACAGAGAAGCCTGGTGTTCTTTAGTACGTGGGGCTACAGAGAGTCAGACACGACTGATCGACTGAACAACAACACCAACAACCAAGATGCTTCAGGGAGGAGAGAGTGGAGGAAGTCAGATAGCCTGAGTGGGAGGAAGGTGTGAGATGGTAGTTGATAGAGTAGGAGGGTGTTGATGGGTGGGTGAGGTGCCAAGCCCTAGGGGAGCAGAGAGGTTAATAATGGGTGAGGAGGGCTAGAACCAGTCAGTCCTGTTTCTTAACCTTTCCCTGGTATTGCTCTGAGTCTGGGAGTGGCTGAGGAACCTGTTGGCTCAGGCCCTTTGGGGTTTGGGAAAGCCAGGGGTTGGGCAGAGGCCTTGAGAGGCTTGGGGAGCAATGATGGAGGGGGTTGGGAAGCTGTTATAGTATGAAGGACACTGACTTCCCTAATCTGCATCCCATAGGCTTGGTTTTCACTCTGTCATCGTGAATCACAGCCACACATACTCTGTTCAGAGTGACAAGACGAGGAAAGAGGGGGAAATGGAAGGAGTACCTTGTTTTACAGTTGCTCAAAGTAACAGAGCAGGATTAGAACTGACGAGGCCCATTCCCACTGTGGCCTGTCTTCCTTCTCCAGGGACTTGGCCCTGGGTCTGTTCTCAGCTTCTGGTCAAATCCTAAAATGGGCTCTTAGGTCTCTGCAGCCCAAGGTAACAAGTGGCCTATTGACCTTAGGTCTGCAAAGGAGACAGGGGGGGGGGTGGGGGGTGAGGTGGGGGTGGGATTGGATGTGGATTACGAAAAAACGAAAAACGTTAAAAAAGGTATGCAGCTTGCTGGGGTATGTGAGACAGCCTGTTTGTGGGTGACATTCAGAACAGGAACCTTAGGGTGTGGCTGCTGTGCTCCGAATTCCGAAGCATTGACGTTGGGACACTCAGCGTGGGTTGGTTCCTGGTCTGGAGGCCAGGTGTGGCAGTCCCACTGTGAGTTGGTCTTGGTTAAAGAGGAAGGTGGACAGAAGAAGGCAAAAGGGCCAATGCAGCTGAGGGCTGATAATCATTAAATGCGAGGAAAGGTTATAGGTTCTTGATTGGGAATGGCAGCCCTGCGTTGGGGGGGAGGGGCGGTGGACGATGGTTCCCCCTGCCTTGCTAGGACTATACTGCTTGAAAGAGTAGAGTGTGCTCTGTCTTGGCAGATTTTTAATGCAGAGGCTGTTTTTTTGTTTGTTTGTTTTTGTTTTTCTGTCAGGGATGTTGGAGAGGAGAGACTGTGAGATCTCTCATGTTCCTTCTGTCTCCGGACTTTGATGCAGTCTCTTAGGGGCCATGCAGTTTTCCGTGGTACCATGGAAGACTCGGGAATGCTCTCTCTTCCTGAGCATCGCCCCCCTTTGCTTTACTTCCTCGGGTCATCTGATCTGTTTCCACATGTCTCCGTGAGTTTGAGAGACAGGATCTCAGGCAGGCTGTGCAGTGGGCTTGTTTGGTGAATGGCTGGGGAGGAGATGACGATTTGATTCCAAATGCTCCATTTGTGCTTTTAAAACTTCCTTCTTCCTTAACGGTGGACAAAGTCTGTTTTGTCACAGTCCATCTGCTGTTGTTTCAAGGGTGCACATAAGTTGGTGCTTGAATTTTGAAATATGGGCTGACAGCCTCCACTCCACCTCGAGGTTTAGGTGTATGTGCGAGGTTTAGGTGTATGTGCGCGGTGTGAGATGGAGAGGAGGGAGCGGTGAGCAGAGCTCAAAGGGTGAGGAAGCTGAACTTACAACTTCTGAGTCAGATGTTACTCAGAAGGCTGAGAGGATGTGGGAGGTGGGCAGGGAGTGAACAAGGAAGTGAAGGTACTATGGTTCCCAGAATATCAGCCCCCTGAATAGGTAGGCATCTGTCTACACCATATTCCTTTGGGTTTTCGAATCAGTGCAGCTCTTCTTGACTCTTTATTAGTATAATTGGGAGCTGGCTAGCTGTCAGTACCTTCATTTATTCATTAACGAGGAGCTGTTGAGTGGATGTTACAATAGTGCCTAACATATTCTAATTGCATTACGCAGAAGAACTCATTTACTCTTTAATCCACAAACCAGTCTGTGGGGTAGGTTTATTTTCATCCTCGGATTACAGATTTACAGGAAACTGAGGCACAGGATTGTCAAGGATTCCTCAGCTGGCTAGTGGCCAAGCTAGGATTGTAGCCCAAGTGATCTGTCTTAACCCTGCTCTGAACCAGGGTGTCTCAGACCAGACACCGTCTCATGCATGACTTGTTTCTAACAGCAATAACAATATCTATGGAAAGAGACAGAAATATTCATGGAAATTAGGTCTTTGTCTAGTGCTCGGGACGTGAGCACTAGAAACGTGCTCGAAAAGTGACCTCCATCTGACAGATTAAAACCAGATCTCTGACAGTTTCCTTGCCTACGATCCCATAATCAGGGAGCAAGAGAGAAACTTCCAGTTGAGATCGAGACACTGGTGCTCTCGTTGGGTGTAGTTTTAGCTGACTTAGTCACTGCAGAGTAGAGAGGGGAAGTGAACCTAGGGTGGCAGCCCTCAGCTGAGAGAGGCAGTGATAGGAGCAGAGAGTACCTGTCAGGCGTATCCTCTTAGATTTTTGTGGTTTGCATTCTTCTGTTGCTCTGCCAGTAATTCTAGGCATCCCTAGGCCAAGGGGAAGGGGGGGACGGTGTCCCTCACCTCTGTAGTAGTCCCCTCAGTTACTGCGTCACAGCCACCTCTCTGCTCTCCTAAGCAGAATCTGCTGAAGAGAGAAGTCATGCCATCCTTGATGTGGCTGTGAAGCTGCCCCTTGGCCCAGTTCCTCCCGCCACCCCTGCCCTCAGGTAATAGCAAAGGCGCAGTGACCTGGGCACCGGCCTGGGGGATTCTGTTGGGTTATTCTCTCGGTCTTGTTGGTCCCATGGCTGTGCTGCGCCGCAGGCCAGACTTGGTGAAAGATGTCTTCGGTATTGCCTTTTCTCTCCCCAGGGTCCTTGATACAGAGTGATACTTCAGTGGCTCAGCTAAGAAAGAATCACCTGCAATGTGGGAGACCTGGGTTCCATCCCTGGCTTAGGGAGATCCCCTGGAGAAGGGAAAAGGTACCCACTCCAGTATTCTGGCCTGGAGTGTCCTTGGGGTTGCAAAAGTTGGACATGACTGAACAACTTTCACTTTCACTTCAGTACTGTTGGTAGTGTTTTCCATCTGGGAGCTTCTTAGAAATAGAGATTTGCAGTCCCCATCCACACGCAACGCTTCCTCTTCTGTTTTAACAAGCTCTCCAAAGAGGGTAACCAAACTGTCTTGTTCTGCAGGAACTGAGGGGTTTCCTGGGGTAGGAGACGTTTAGTATTAAAGAATTGGTTACTCTGTCTCCAGTGATTCTGTGTGTTTATGTGGCTACAAACGTTTATTATTGCTTTAAGTTGCTCAGTTTTGGAGTAATTCATTATGTAACAGTAAAAAACTGACTGAACAACTAACACTTTTTTTTTTTTAGGAAGAAATAAAGGAATAAATATGTGATTAATGTCTGCAAAATTTAACATTGTTAAATTTAAAAATCGCTTTGTAAACTAATTGTATACATTTGTGCTCTTCTCCAGTGGTTCTTTTTTTAAATTAATTGATTGATTTTCCGTTGTGCTGTGTCTCTGTTGCTGCGCACAGGCTCTCTCTAGTTGCAATGAGCTGTTCTGTTGCGGTGCTCTGGCTTCTCATCGTGGTGGCTTCTCTTGTTGTGGAGCCCACAGGCTCCTGGGCTTCCATAGTTGCAGCCCATGATCTCGGTAGTTGTGGCTTTCATGCTCTAGAGCTTGGGCTCAGTCATTGTGGCGCATAGGCTTAGTTGCTGTCCAGCATGTGGAATCTTCCGGGACCAGGGCTGGAACCGGTGTCCCCTGCAGTGGTAGGCAGAGTCTCAACCACTGGACCGCAAGGGAAGCCCTCTAGTGATTCTTAACTGAGCTAGGAGCTATTGATCAATGGACACTGTTGTGTGGTCAGAAGCAGCCCCAAACCCACCCCAGCCCCTGCCTTTCTTTGTATTGAGGTTGTGCTTCCTACCCCTTTCTTTAGGATAGGTTTCTTCCCCTCTCCTAGGACAATTTGGTCCCTCAAGCAATTAGCATTCAGAAGCTCTTCTACTAGACTCTACAGAGTGGGATAATTGTGGCTGAATGAGAGGTTTCCGTTGAGGTCCCTTTTTCTCTGGAAACCACTTTCTCTTCTGCAGGTGGTCTGGGAAGCCTTTGGTAGCCTGGCACACATCTTGTGTGTTTTTGCCAATATGGGGAACAAACATTTATCTTGTCAAACATGCCAGGTACTGTCCTTGGGGCTACACTTCCGCTAAATTATTCTGAATGGGTCATTAAAACAGGTGCTCTAAAAATGAAGTGTCAGAACATTAGAGAGAAAGGACTTTGGGGGCCCTTTAACCCCTGCTCCTTATAATGTGGTCCACGTGGCAGCAAAACGTAGGGCCCCACCCCAGAGCAACTGAATCAGAGCCTGTGGTTTCACAAGATCCCCAGGCCATTTGAATGTACTTTAAAACCTGAGAAGCCCAAAGCCCTTGTTTTACAGATCAAAAGCTGAAACCCAGAGAGGTTAAGTGATTTGCTGCTACTGACTTCCTCCAAGGCCATATTTTGTCTGCTTCTTCTTACTGAATGAACTTAGTTCTCTTTACTTAAAAACCGTTTAAATTCTCTCCTTCACTAATTCAGACTGGACTTCCTTTCAGTTATCCTCGTGGATGGCACTACTTTGCCTCTTAATATTTTGTGTGTTTATTAGAATCCTTCAAGAGTTACATAATCATTTTCTATCTAATGTATGTTTCTGGAACTGGATGAATACAAAAATGCTGCCATCTTTATAAACATAAGTATTTTACATAGGAAAGAAATAAAACATCTTACCATTTTATTGTTTATTTCTTTAGTATAGTGTTTATATCTATAGAAAAAAAGAATATAGATATATCCATATCTGTGTATAACTGAATCACTTTGCCATGCACCAGAAACTAACACTAGTATTGTACATCAACTCTACTTAAAAAAAATATTGTGTTTATATCTATTATTGCTCTAGCCACACATGCTGGGGTGAGTGTTCACTGTTAGATGGTTGATCACAGCTGGGTTTGTGGACATGACCCAGGATCCATTGTTTAGAAGGTATTTCCAGGATTTTGGTTGCATATAATTATGTACCAACAGTGTCTTCATGGTACTGTTTTTAAATGTTGTGTATTGAAAATGGTTAAATAGGTTTACCCCATATTGGTGGACATTGAGTGTGGGGACTTCTCTCTCCCTTCAGCTCTGTCTGTTGCTCAGATGATTGGAACCTTCCTGATGCATTTTTCCAGGTTGTAAAATTCCATCTTATGCCAGGGTTAGTTAAGGGACCTGAGCATTTAACTACTCCTCCATATTTTCCACTTGTTCCTTAAACTCTCAGACCCTACCCTTTATGTTTGCCTTCCGAGGCACTTAGGGACCCCATTCCTGAGCCTTTCAGGTTGACCTTTATGTGTTTTTATTTTAATTATTCTTTTTTTTCTCCCTCCCTCCCTCTTTCTTCCCGTCTCCCTCCCTTCCTTTCTTTTTCCGTTCTTTTTACTTCTCCCTCTCAGTCAATTCCCACATGTCCACGTCTTTCATCTTCTGAAATATAGTAAACATCCTTCTTGGCTGCTGTCATCTTCTGTCCCAGGGTTTATACCGTCGTGGTCCTCAACGTCATTTTAAAATTTGGGGGTGGAGGATTGTGAGTGTATTAAATCTGCTGTGTTTAATTGAAAGTCTTTCATTTGTAATTTAAAAGAAATTGTTTATGTATTTTAGTTGTATGTTTGGATATACTCTTTTTTTTCTTTACCAATCTTGAGTTTTGTCTGCTAGTCTTTATGATGGACTGACTTTGGCAAAAGTTTTGTTTTCAAAGAATTTGAATATATTTTCTAATTCTTTAACGTCTTTTTACCAAGTCCTAACTCCCCCACCCCACATCCTCTATTTGTTTTTTCCTTTCTTTAAGCTTCTTGCATTAAAATTCTATTTCCCCCATCCCCCTGGCTGCCTGCTTTTCTTTTTTTCTTTAAAGTATATAAAAACATGTCAAGCTCAGCTTTTCTGAAGTAGATAAGCTTTTATGTCTGGTATTAAACATTTCAATGTTGATATCCTCTTTGCTCCAAGAATTATGTAGGAGACTGTTCTGCAGTTTACAAGGAGGCTTACTTTTGGGGATGCAAGTCTTAAACGTTTTATCTTGTAATTTTATTATATTATTACATGATAGTATGACCTTTATAATTTCTACTTTTTAAAATTTGTTGCATTTTTCTTTAAAGTTTGAGATATAATAATATTTGTAAATATCCTACGGTTTATTTAGTAATTCTTGGTGATAAGCATGGCTTGTCTCATTTTTGTGTTGCATTTTGTTTAAAAAAATAAAAAGCAAGCCTGATTACAAATATTTGTATGTCTCCCTTTCTCCGTTGGTTTCATGCCTAGAGTAGTCTGAGGGCTAAGTCTTTATTACCTGGGTAGTTATGGAGCCAAGACTGAGGTGACACTCCATGCTGAAACGTTCTCCTTTCTAGGTCACTCCTGATATTACAGACACTGGGAGTGCAGTACAGTATTCCCACAGAGCCTCGGCTAGAAATTCTTGTTTGATCTTGGGCCATGTATCGCCATCTGGTAGATCTGGATGTTTCAGGAATTTTAGCCCCAAACATTTTTTGCTGCTTATCTAAATAATTGGGATCTGGTGATCCTCCTGGGACCTGGTTATTATCTCACTGACATTTAAAACACATTCACCACTTTTTCCCTAAAAGGAAAATGAACAGGGCAGTAGATGAGTACTTCTTTCTTCCATTTGCTTCTTTTTAAAAATAATGATTGTAGTTTATTTATTTTTTGGTCGTGCTACACAGCTTGCAGGATCTTAATTCTCCCACCAGGGACTGAACCTACACCCCCTGCAGTAGAAGCATGGAGTCTTAATGCCCAGGGAATTTCCCCATTTGCTTTTCAAGTTGTAGGCAGTAGGACTGCAGGCACCTTTATCCAGTTGCTCAATAAAAATATATTGAATGTTTTTACCCTGCCATAATTCATTCATGGGCAAATGACATAATTGTCCTTGATAAGCTCATTCATAATAGCAAGCTGGGAAGACAGGTGGAATAGAATATATTGACAAATTAACATGGGTGATAAGGCAGTATATAAGCATTAGGAGAGAACAGGGGAAGATACATTTAATTTTCCTAAAGAACGAAGGAATGAGGACCACCTTGGGGAGAGTCTGATATTTAAACTGGGTCTTGAAATGAGAATAGGTGCTAGTTGGCCAGAGAGGGAAGGATAGACATTCCAGGTGAAGGAACATCATGACTAGGGCATGAACTAAGACAGTGGGTAGCATGTTTGAATGGGAAAGTGCAGCTGGCCTCTTTCCTGGAGAACACTGTGTATTTGAGTTTGGAAGCATTGAAGCTTACAGGGGTTAGTCTGGGGTTACACTTACGGAAGTGTTGATTACCAGGTAGAAGAATTTGCACTTTACTCTGTGGGGAGTGGGTAACCATTGCAGATTTATAAGGATGAGATAAGGTCTTTTGTTGTTGTTCAGTCACTAAGTCATGTCCAACTCTCTGCTACCCCACGGACTGCAGCACGCCAGGCTTCCCTGTCCTTCACTGTCTCCCAGAGTTTGCTCAAATTCATGTCCACTGAGTCAGTGATGCTATCCAACCATCTCATCCTCTGCTGCCCTTTTCTCCTTTTACCTTCAATCCTTCCCAGCATCAGATTCTTTTTCAATGAGTCAGCTCTTGGTATCACGTGGCCAAAGTATTAGAGCTTCAACTTCAGTCCTTCCAATGAATATTCAGGGTTGATTTCCTTTAGAATTGACTGGTTTGATCTCCTTGCAGTACAATGGATTCTCAGGAGTCTTCTCCAGCACCACAATTCAAAAGCATCAATTCTTGGGTGCTCAGCCTTTTTTATGGTCCAACTCTCACGCCCATACATAACTAGTGGAAAAACCATAGCTTTGACTAGATAGACCTTTGTTAGCAGCAGGGTGACAGTATATAGCCTTGACGTACTCCTTTCCCAATTTGGAACCATTCCATTGTTCCATATCAAGTTCTGTTGTTTCTTAACCTGCATACAGGTTTCTCAGGAGGCAGGTCAGATGGTCTGGTATTCCCATCTCTTTAAGAATTTTCCACAGTTTGTTGTGAACCACACAGTCAAAGGCTTTAGCGTAGTCAATGACAAAACTGGTCCCCTGGAGGAGGAAAAGAATACCACTCCAGTATTCTTGCTGTGAGAACCCCCCATGAACAGTATGAACAGTATGGAATAAAATCTACTCTTTATCATTTTGGTATTCAAGTGTTGGTTCTCCATTGTAAATGTCTGCTATCAAAAATGTGACTCATCTAGAGTAGGTGATTGAAGTGTTCTTTTCCTGATATATGCAATTTATGATTCAGATTTCCATTCGGATATCTGTGCCACTTGCCATGAACATGCTACCTGCTTGAAAAGAGACAGGATGAGCATCTGTATCTGCAAATATGGATTTGTGGGCAATGGGAGGACTCATTGTATTGGTAAGTTCTGACTCTTGGCTAAGTTGAAAACTTTATCAAGAAACAAGATTCTCCAGTATTAAAGAGTTGGTGTCCTTGGGGGGAAAACATTGCCATGTTGTTCATGTGCTTTTATTATAAGAAGTTTTGTCAATTACAGTAAGTCTCTGTTTTATATAAGTCTTTATATAAGTCTCTGTTTGGATATATCCTTTCTTTAGTGTTTACAAGGAATTATCCCTCATGTTAGAGGTCACTGAACTTGAATCTCTGGGAACTCTCTGACCTAACACAGATATGAAATCTGTTTTTAAGTCTTGGATTTAACTTAGCAATTTGAGTGAATATTGTCTTTTTAAATTTCTCTAGCTGTTTTGACAGAAAACTATTTTTATTAGTACCATGAGGAAAAACAAAGCACAATTGCCTATTGAACTTTGCTGGCTGATAGGTGAAATACTGTTTCTTTGAGTCTTATGTCTACCAAAATCCATTCTTCAAATTTTTTGTAGTTGTGACCCTTTAAGCTCTTGGATGACTTACAGAAATACAAATACCTTTAGACTAGAAGTATCTGAAATTATTTTTTGTCTCAGAGAATCCACCATGCCATAAGAGTCAGATAATATCTGGTTTTAACCCAATTCGGAGAGAGAGTTCCATAGCAACTTTATAGTAGAGGATGTTAGGATAATCATGGTTTCCTCCCAGCATCCATGTTATCTGCAGTGAAAATATGGATAGTTTTGCCTTGTAGCTGTGGATTGACAGTATATACCACCTCACTGTGGCATATTTGTCTTTTCTTTTTTGCTCCTTGAAGAAAAATAACAATTAAATCTTGAGTTCAAAAACTCATCTTCTACTTCACAGGTAAATGTTTTCACAATCACACAACTTTGCCTGTTCCTGCAGGCTGGAGTTGGGCCTTCCTGACTCTCTCTGTTTAGGATTAAAAACACTATATACTACATATCCCAATAATTGGTATGCTGAGGCCCCACCATAGGTTGCAAGTAAGATCATAGATGTGCCAGTGCTAAGTCACGGGACCTAAGAACTCTAGAATCCCCTACAAACCCATATTTCCCTTCTGATGAAGTGTGCAGGGGAGATATGCCTCAGGAACAATAGCAAAGGAATATTCCATCTTATGGGCAGGTGGACTTGTGTCTGAAACCCCCGTGCCCTGCTTAGTAAGCCAGACTGGACACTTGACCTGGCTATGGCTTAAGGGTCCATTTTACCTCTCTGTGTTCTTAGTCAGAGCTTTTAACCACAGACAGTTTTAATGATGAATAGATTTAATTAAACTTAAAAAAGATAATATAAGGAAAATGAAAGAAAAAACCTATCAGATTTTGAACAGAGTGTGGGGTACTCTTGGGTTAGCAGGAATTGTGTGCAATTGTGAGAGGCGACTGAACTGTTGTGAGTGAACCAGTAATGTAATAAAACACTAAGTGACAGACAGAAAACTCCAGTTCCTAAGCAGATGATATCCCCCACTACCAAAACAAACAAACAAACAAAAAAAACTAGCTGGATAGATCATATCTCAAAGGATAGAAGAGAAATCAGTCACAGGAGTTTCCTCTGATGGTACAGTCTAAGGCAGAGTGATTGAACTCTATCCTGGGGGCCTGACTTCACTGCTGCCTGTTTTTGTAATAGAATCTTAATTTGTTTACTGACTATCTGTGCTTTTATGATCCAAAGTATGGATGAGCAGTTGCAACCGGAGACCTATGACTGGCCTTTGGCAGAAAAGGTTTGCTGGGCTGGAGGACTGGAGGGAGGTTTACGTTCATTTGACATTGATGTCAAATGATTGAATTAGAAATAGTCAGGGCAGGTCCTGTGGTCTCATCACGCATCCCAGGTTCCAGCCCCTCCTCACTGGGTGATTAACATTGTTTATATGGATCAGCAGGAGCTGCTCTTGCCACAGTATTAGCCCTGCCCCCGGATGAGGCTTGAGCACTAATTCCATTGTGTGTCCTGGTGACTCAGAAGAAACAAATTTTCCAGTTAATCATTGGATGCAAAATCATCCTACTTTGATTTTTACAAAAAAAAACAAAAAAACAAAACCCAAGAGAATGGCTGAGCTGGAAAAGCAGGATTCTGCTGGATTTCCCCCGCCAGGCCTATGACAAGATCTTTTTAAGTATGGAGAAGTTCAAAAAGCATCTCCATCTCCCAGTCTTCAAGTAAGATGGGCTATCAGAATGAGATGTTGGGTTTATCTTGTGGTTTCGTACACACTTGGCATGAGACAACGAGGGGCCCATGTCCCAGAGTTGGAGAAGTATAGTGAGCGGAGGAGAGGCTAGGGAATAGATCTTCCTGCTGTTGTCGTAGAATATTGATTCCCAAGTCCATAGCACAGGAGAACAGTCTGGGTGGTTGACCGTGGTATGGAGTAACAGCCCTTTCTGTGCATTGTCTCAATGTGCCCACAGATAAGGATGAGTGCCAGTTTGGAGCCAGTGTGGTCTGTGGGAACCACACATCTTGCCACAACACACCCGGAGGCTTTTATTGCATTTGCCTGGAAGGATATCGAGCCACAAACAACAACAAGACGTTCATCCCCAATGACGGCACCTTTTGCACAGGTACTCAGGAAGGGGGCTGCAGCGGGAGCAACAAGGTGATGGCGAGGGTACCTGGTACCTGAGATGTGGAGAAGGGAGAGGGTGGGGCCAGGATGGGGTGTGATTTAAGGAAGGGACTCTCCTTTATTGATGGGGGATATTTGGACGTGGACTGAGTATTAGTTAGTATCAAGGAATTATTGTTCATTTTGTTAGAAGGAATAGCTGTATTATAGTATTTAGGATAATATTGTTATTTTGGGAGCTGGGTGCTAAAGTATCTAGGAGTGTTATTATGAAGTGTCTGGTGTAGTGTTTATCTATAAGATACTTAAAATGGCAAAATGTGAATGGTTGTTGAATCTTGGGGGTGGAGGAGGGTCTTGGGGAGACTGTAATGTTCCTTTGCTTGTTCTGTGTGTCTGAAATATTTCATAACAAACAGCAAGGAGAGATTCTTCAAGATGGTGTGCCATCTGCAGTAATCCTTGGAGTGATTCTGGCACTCGCCAACTCTGTGCATACTGCCCCAGGGGTGAGCCCTGTGATTCACCATTAGAGTTGTGGGCTTGTCTCCTGGAGGAATAAGCTGAGTGAGGAGCACAACTTTTAGGACCTCAGTAGCTTTGAAGGTCAGGTTTTGGACATATGTTGGTCAAATAAAAGGGTGGGCAGAAGCCTTCTAATTTTCAGCCGCTCCTGTATTATTTTCACGATTATATGTCATGATAATATAGCTCTTGGATTTTCTAAGGAAATCTTTGAAGAGTAATGAGAAGGAAAGGCAAGAAAAGACTCCTGGTTCTAAGATGGTTTTGCGTAGACTTAATGATTCTTCTTGAGGAGGTTATGGCAACCCACTCCAATATTCTCGCCTGGAGAATCCCATGGACAGAGGAGCATGGCAGGCTACAGTCCATAGCGTCACAAAGAGCTGGGCACTACAGGAGCAACTTAGCAGGCACAATGACCCTACTTTAAAAGCTTTGTGATATTTAAAGGTTTGGGGGAGACACAGAGAGGAGAGCATTTTTTATCTTTTCCCCAGGAATGGCAGGTTCTGATGCTCTGATTCATTCTCCCCTTGACCTGTACCAAGGTAAAATTCCCTCAGAGTGTACATTTGATTTATTCTTGGCATGAATGAGCACGTTCCCTCAGAGAAAACAGTTTATAATATCTTGTTGTTTTAGGTAGCAAATTACTTGCTATATGATTGCAGAAGTGCAGTGTTGCAGAATTAGATTAGGTGCCTTAAAAAAATAAAAGACTTGGAAGATGATAGTTCATTCAATATACATTTCATGCGCTTCCTACGTGCCAAGGCTGTGCTAGTAGGAGGTGATGGCAGATAGCTAATTTCAGTATAATGTGTTAGTCATGGGTAAGCAGAGGGTGCTTTCCAGAGTCTGGAATCCTTGGAGGCACTTACCTTGGAAGTGGGTGAGAGATGGGGTGCTTTCTGGAGGATTTAACACCTGAAATTGTGTTTTCAAGTCTGTGGGAGTTTGACAGGAAAATTTTTGAAACAGTGTGTATCAGTATAGTTTCCAAGGATGCATTATGTTCTTCAAAGGGTATGAAGAAGAAAAAGAAAGAAATATTATATGAAAGGACCAAATAGATGTCAGCTTAGGAAGAACTGATCTTCCTGGAACAAAATCCTTATCTAGGCTCTGCTTCTATTTATTCTCCTTATAATTATTTAGTGACCTTCCCCTTTAAAAAAAAATTGAGGTATAATTATTAAACCACAAAATGCCCTCTTTTAAAGGGTACAGTTCAGTGGTTTTCAGTATAATTCAAAAAAGTTGTGCAACAATCTCTACAATCTGATTTTAGAACCTCCCTTTAACCTTCATAAGAAACCCCATATCCAATGGCAGTTATTCCCATTACCTTTTTTTTTCTTTTTTCCCTGAGGCCTTTATTTATTACTTTGTAAAACCTGATGGATGACTTTTCTTGATGACACTGAGTTTCTTCCAGAATCACAGTTTCACAGAGACACCAGTGGACTTTGGGTAGGGCAAAAGCTTTAGCAAGTTTTAGGGTATCAGCAGTTATCCAGTGCTTGCCTGGAACCGGAAGATTATAAATCCCAGTTCTTGAATTCTGAGAAATGCCTGTGACTTGGTGTTCCTTGTACTCTGCAGGGTTCAAGTCAAGTTCAGGAGTTGGTTGCAGGTAGACCTCCTTGGATGGCACTGAGTGTAGATGAGGGCTGAGCTGCAGCAGTTCTGGTGCTGGAGAACCCACAGACGTTCTGGTCCCCAGGCTGCCCCTGGAATGGCTCCTGGCGATCATGGAAACTTTGCAATCAGCCACAACCCAGAGGAAGAAGCTCTGTGGCACTTGCGGTGTGAGGGCATTCCAAAATGCCAGAGGCCTGGACAAAGGCGTCGTTGTCCCTCAGGATGGTCTTCATTTCCTCACATCCTTGCCAACACTGGATAATATCAATAATAGTCCCCATCTTAAATGGGTGTTTGTGTTCCGCTAGTGTGACTTCCTAAGATGTAGGTTTCTGAGCGGAATCTGGTGTTTGGGGAGGGACTGTGGCCTCTCTTTTAGAGCATTTAAATCTAGCATTTAAATCAACAAGTCATGGGCCACTCCCCTACCTCTAGTCAAGAACCCCGTGCGAGGATGTGTCCGTGGGCATGCTCATTGCTCATGGTCAGGGTCAGGCCTGGGTTATGAAGGAATGGCTTGTGCTCCGGGGAGAACTGAGTCAGCAGAGGCAAGGCCCATTCGCATATTGGCTAACAAGTATTGAGGGCCAAAGATCAAGCAGGCACTGTGTTAAGTGCTTTCCACATGTTTTATTTAATCTGTGCCAAAAAACCCTACTGTAATTAACTTCATTTTACAGAAGTGGTTTGGAAAGATTAAAGAACAGACATTAGCACAACTAGTAGGTAGCAGAATCAACTGTCCAGCCGGGGTCTGTTTGGCTTTCAAATCCATGAAAGAACTTTAAATATAGAACACCAGGGCTCTGGGATGAGGTCAGAGTGTCCTGCTCATTTTTGCTCTGTTTCTACCAAAGAATGGTTCTGGCTGTGGATTAAGTTAAATAATCTTATATAGAATGAGGCATAGGGGATTTTCTCCCTTGATTAGTTAACTCTGTTAATACAGTTGCTCAGAACATTTTTTCTTCACAAGCAAACCTGTTATATAACCTTGGAGACCCAATGGAATCTACCACTACATGGAGAATTTGTCCTGTTGAGCTTAACGTGATGACCTTAACATGTCTATCCAGTCAAGATCTAGAACAGTTTAGTAAAGGTATGCTTTGGGAACATGAAGAAGTAGCAGAGGATTAAATATCAAAATCATGTCATATTCATCTCAGTGATATATGGTAAATACATCTAGACTTCCTTAAGGCAATTGATGTTTCTGACAATCTCTGTGGACAAGACAGAGAATTATTGACTGGATGATGGTAAAATTAGATTGTAAAGGAAGAAACAGTGTGGCATGTTTAAGGATATGGTCTCAGAAGCCACACCTGGCTTCTGATTCTTGCTTTTCCACCGTTTAACCTGTGTGGCTTCAGGTTAACCATTCTATGCTTCAGTTACTTCATCTGTAAAATGGGGATAATAATAGCATCAACCTCCCAGGGTTTTTGTGAGGATTAAATAAGATGGAAAATAATCGTTAATAAATAATGAAGTGTTTAGAACAGAGCTTGACATGCACAAGATGACATGCAGGAGTTATCGTTATCAACAGTCATTATAACAATTATTGTTATTAGGCTATTAAATGACTGTATACAAAGCAAATGGATTAATGCCTGCAGCGACTCATACAGAGCTAATCAGTATCTAGAAACTCCAAGTGTTTTCCATACCACTGCGTTTTTGCCTTATAATACTTGGACCTTTTATTTTTAGTAGCAACTGAAAAATTAATTTTTATTCCTACTCACTACCTTTTTAGGCATCTGGGGCAGGTGGACAGGCTGGAAAATAGTTTCTGTGTTAAAAGTGTATATAAACACATTTTACAAATTCCTCAGTAGGAAGAAAAAATCTTACTAAGCTAAGATGATAGATCCAGTCTAGGAACACAGTGCTGAAATCATTTCTAAAGTTTGTACTAGAATGAGATTGATTTCAAGAATCCTTTCTTAACAGTTACCCAAACTTCCATGATTTTGTTATCAACAATGTTTGCTGGGTTTGCCTTGTGGCTCAGTGGTAAAGAATCTGCCTGCCAATTCAGGAGACATGGATTTGATCCCTGATCTGGGAAGATCCCACATGCAAATAAGCCTGTGTGCCACAACTATTGAGCCTGTGCCCTAGAGCCCAGGAGCTGCACCTGCTGAAGCCTGTGCTCCCTAGAGCCTGTGTTCCCTGCTCTGAAACAACAAAAGCCATAGTAATGAGAAACCTTCACACCTCAACTAGAAAGGAGCCCCTGTTCGCTGCAACTAGAGGAAAAGCCCACGGAGTAACGAAGACCCAGCACAGCCAAAAATAGATAAGTTAATAAAATTATAGAAAAAAGAGCAAAAAACAATGCTTGTTTGACTGGTTTCACTTCTCACCACCCTTTGTTGAGTTTTATGATGTCTTCTCCATTCTTGACACTATTTATTCTGATTCTTTTTGTCAGTAACGTGGTTCTTGAGATCATTCATGTTCTAAAATGTCATTCCTTTCCTTAAATATGGCACAATGTTTTGCTCTCTTTTCCTTAGAACTCTGTACATATTACCCCTGTGCTATCTGGCATTTAGTGTTTCAGACAAGAAGTCCTGGGTCAGATTACTTCTCTTTTCCTCATAAATTACTATTCCCTTCTCTCAGGAGGTTTATAGATTTTTCTCTTCTTCCTTGAAACCCAGAATGACTCATTTTTCAACATTCATGCCTGTCACCTTAAAAGGCTATTTTTACTTGAATACGAAACTGGAGCAGTTTTTCTTTTGATATTAATTTTTTATATTAAGTTAAAGTTAAATCACTCAGTTGTGTCTGATTCTTTGCCATCCCATGGACTGTAGCCTGCCCAGCTCCTCTGTCCATGGGATTCTCCAGGCAAGATACTGGAGTGGGTTGCTTTCTTCAGGGGATCTTCCCCACCCAGGGCTTGAACCTGGGTCTCCTGCATTGCAGGCAGACGCTTTACCAACTGAACACTAGGGATGGATATATTTACTCCATTTTCTTCCATAATTCCTTTTAAATAGATATTGAATGTTTTGGGTCTGTCCTCATATTATTTTTTGTCCCATAGTTTCTATCTTAGATAGTTAATTTTTCTATGTGTTTTGGAGAATTCCTTGAGTTGAAATCTGTGAATTTATTTTCAGTGCCTCTATCGTGCTTTTATTTTTGGCATTTGTATTTTGTTTTTAATTTCCAAGACTTCATTTTTTTTTTCTCAGAAATTCCCCTTTTCATTAATACCGTATCTTCTTAACCTTATTTGGATCTCAACATCTCTTCCGATGTCAGGAGTGTCTTGGTTATTTCTTACTGAGTAACTCTACTCCCCCAACCCCACAACTCCCCCAAAATTTAGTGGTTTCAAACAACAGTTTATTATTTGTTACAATTCTGTGGCCAGGTGGTTTTGTCACTTGTGTGCACATATTCAGCTGGTGGCTGGACTAGGCTGGGCTGGTGAAAGAAGGCCTCTCTCACGTACAGCCTGGGCCTTGGTGCGTGTGTGCGTGTGTGTGTTCAGTTGTGTCCGACTCTTTGCGACCCTGTGGACTGCAGTTCTCCAGGCTCCTCTGACCATGGCATGGAATTTTCTAGACAGGAATACTGGAGTGGGCTGCCGTTTCCTGCTCCAGGAGCTCTGCCCATGTCTCCTGCGTCTCCCGTGTTGGCAGGTGGATTCTTTACCACTAGCGCCACCTGGGCCTTGATTGAAGCCGTCCAGCAGACCACCGTAGTTCTCCTTCATGTGGCATCTCATCTTTAGCCTGGGTTTTCTTTAGCATGGACACTGGATTCCAGCTGAGGGAGAGAGGAAGCTGCCAGGCATCGTCTAAGGTGATGTCCAGAGCAGGCACCGTGTAGCTTCTGCCAGGCTCTGTTGGACAAAGCAAGTCTCAAGATCCGCTCAAGAGGAGGGGAAATGGATTCCATTCTTGATGGGAGGAGAGGCAAGAAACGAAGGGGAAGAATTGTTGACAGCCATCCCTGGAGCTTGTTTCCCACAGAGTTTCCCAAAATTTTCTGCACTTAAGATGTAGGTTGATCAGAATCGGTCCGTTGGGTCTCCTCCAGCAACTGAATGAATTACTGTTTCCCAGACAACAGCTAGAGGTATTCCTTGGTCCAAAACCTAAAACCAAACAAACCAGAGTAAAGAATATAGTGAATTTTAATAAGATCACTAAACAAAAATTTGAAAGGATTCTGAGATTATATTCTTCCTTTGGGGGTGGGGACATTGTTAAAATGTTCTTTTTTAATTTTTTAATTGAAAAGATAGTGTTAGTTTTTTTGGAAAAAAAAAGGCTTTACTGGAAAAATAGAGCAAGAAAAGAAATGCAGGAAGGCAAAGTGGTTTTCTGAGGAAGTTTTACAAATAGCTGAGGAAAGAAGAGAAGCAAAAGGCAAAAGAGAAAGGGGAAGATATACCCAACTGAATTCAGAATTCCAGAGAACAGCAAGGAGAGATAAGAAGGCCTTCTTAAGTGAACCATGCAAAGAAATAGAGGAAAACAACAGAATGGGAAAGACTAGCGATCTCCTCAAGAAAATTGGAGGTAACAAGGGAACATTTCATGCAAGGATGGGCAGGATAAAGCACAAAAATGGTAAGGACCTAACAAAAGCAGAAGAGATTGAGAAGAGGTGGTATGAATACACAGAAGAACTATACAAAAAAGGTCTCAGTGACCTGGATAAGCATGATGGTGTGGTCAGTCACCTAGAGCCAGACATCCTGGAGTGTCAAGTCAATTGGGCCTTAGGAAGCATCACTATGAACAAAGCTAGTGGAGGTGAAAGAATTCCAGCTGAGCTATTTCAAATCCTGAAAGATGATGCTGTGAAAGTGCTGCACTCAATATGCCAGCAAATTTGGAAAATTCAGCAGTGGCCACAGGACTGGAAAAGGTCAGTTTTCATTCCAGTCCCAAAGAAGGGCAATGCCAAAGAATGTAGTTGCACTTATTCCGTATGCTAGTGAGGATATGCTCAAAATCCTTCAGATGAGGCTTCAGGAGTGAACTGAGAATTTCCAGATGTTCAAGCTGGATTTAGAAAAGGCAGAGGAACCAGAGACCAAATTGCCAACATTTGTTGGATCATGGAGAAAACAAGAATTCCAGAAAAATATCTACTTCTTCATTGACGACTCTAAAGCCTTTGACTGTGTGGATCACAACAGGCTGTTGAAAATTCTTGAAGAGATGGGAATACCAGACCACCTGACCTGTCTCCTGAGAAAGCTGTATGCAGGTCAAGAAGCAGCAGTTAGAACCTTACATGGAACAACTGACTGCTTCAAAACTGGGAAAGGAGTATGTCAAGGCTGTATATTATCACCCTGCTGTTTAACTACTATGCAGAGTACATCATGCAAAATGCCAGGCTGGATGAAGCACAAGCTGGAATCAAGATTGCCAGGAGAAATATCAACAACATCAGATATTCAGATGGCACCAACTCTAATGCACAAAGTGAAGAGGAATTAAAGAGCCACTTGATGAGGGTGAAAGAGGAAAGTGAAAAGGCTGGCTTGAAACTCAGTATTCAAAAACTAAGATCATGGTATCTGATCCCATCACTTCACGGTAAATAGAAGGGGAAAAAGTGGAAACTGTGACAGATTTTATTTTCTTGTGCTCCCAAATTATTGCGTACAGTGACTGCAATCATGAAATTAAAAGAATTTTACTCCTGGAAAGAGAAGCTATGACAAACCTAGACAATATATTAAAAAGCAGAGATGTCACTTTGCTGACAAAGGTCCATCTAGTCAAAGCTATGGTTTTTCCCGTAGTTCAAATATGGATGTGGGAGTTGGACCATAAAAAGGGCTGAGTGCTAAAGAATTGATGCTTTTGAATTGTGTGCTGGAGAAGACTCTTGAGAGTTCCTTGGACCACAAGGAGATCAAGACAGTCAATTCTAAAGGAAATCAACCCAAATGTTCATTGGAAGGACTGATGCTGAAGCTGATGCTTCAGTACTTTGGCCACCTGATGGGAAGAACTGACTCACTGGAAAAGACCCTGATGATGGGAAAGACTGAAGGCAAAAAGATAAGGGGGCGACAGAGGATGAGATGATTAGATAGCATCATTGCCTCAATGGACATGAATTTGAGCAAACTCTGAGAGACAGTGAAAGACAGAGAAGCCTGGCAGTCCACGGGGTTGCAAAGAGTTGGACAGGACTTATCGATTGAACAACAACAACATCAACAGCAATATCAGTTCTTCCAAAATTACAGGTCTTTGAAATCCCAGAGTCTGGGAACAACGAGGCTTTCTTCAGTCACACTGCCCCTCCTGTCCTCTGTCCCCCTGATAGTTCTTGCAAATGTCCTGGAAAAAGTCCCCTTTTACTTAAGGTACTTTTCTTTCTCTTAGTGAAATTGGTGTGTCTGTGGATCTGATGGAGTTTCTAAAGCTTTACATTTTGTTCACTAAGCCAAGTCTGAGGGGAAAAGCTGCTAACTTGGAGAAAGATTTCTTTTTTTTCAGCCTCTGAATGATTGTGTGGTTTTTACTCCTGCACCTGCTACCACTGGCAATCTTCAGTCAGACGGAGAAGTCTGCTAAGAAGCATGTCTTATCCTTCTTGAAGGCTGTTTTAAGCACTTCTGATCTTGGTAAAATTAGTGAGGCCCTTCTAAGTAGCTGCTTTTCTTCTTGCCTTATGCTCGTGAAACATTTTTCACTCTGATCTAAGCTGTTTTGTATTAGGAGTTCTTCAGATATTTTAACATGAAGTTGATGCCAGCCTTATTTTATAGTAATTGAATTTTTTAGCATACTTCTTTGGATTAATTTTGTTGGACTGTCAAGAGAGTTGGTAATAGTTGTTATCTTTTATAAAATTTCAGAACACATTGATAAATATTTATTGAGCACCTCTTAGTGACTATGAGATGAAGGACACAGGAGAAGAACTCTTAAGGAGTACAGCAAATTTGTGATACAGTTACAAACAAATGCATCTATGTACAAGTGTAGATTGAGAGTGTGAGAAGTGGCTGTCAGGAAGAATGGATAACGAAGATGAGGTACATATATATGACGGAATATTACTCAGCCAATAAAAAGAACAAAATAATGCCATTTGCAGCAACATGGATGGACCTAGCGATTGTTGCACCAAGTAAGTCAGACAGAGAAGAAATCTTCATACAGCATCCTCTGTACGTGGAATCTAAAAAAATGATGTAAATGAACTTAAGAAACAGAGATCACAAACTTTGAGAATAATCGTATGGTTGCTGGTGGGGTAGAGAAAGGGATAGTTTGGGAATTTGGGATGGACATGTACTCACGGCTATTTTTAAAATGGATAACCAGCAAGGACCCACTGTATGGTGCAGGAAACTCTGGTCAGAGTTATGTGGCAGCCTGGATGGGAGGGGAGTTTGGGGGAGAATGGATACAAGCATATGTATGGGCGAGTCCCTTCTCTGTTCACTCGAAACTATCGCAACGTTGGTGATTGGCTTTACTCCAGTGCAAAATAAAAAGTTGAAATCCTGCACCGCAAAGAAGAAGGGGCTGTCACAATGCTCACCCCTTTCCTCCTTTTCCTGTTTTTCTCTCCTTTCTTGTATGGGTCTCAAGACATAGATGAGTGTGAGGTTTCCGGCCGGTGCAGGCGTGGAGGGCGGTGTGTGAACACTCGTGGGAGCTACGAATGCTACTGTATGGATGGGTACGTGCCAAAAGGTGGACCTGAGCCTTTCCATCCCACCCGAGACGCCACGTCATGCGCAGGTGGGTTCCTGCCAAAGAGTGCAGCTTTCGGAGGTGAGAGTCTGTTGCTGACTCTCCTGCTCTGATGTTGTTCTCCTGCTCTGAGCCCAAGTCTATGGGTCTGTGCTGAGGATGTTGGTGGGAATCTGTGTTTGGCATATTTATAACCTATAAACTTAAATAACAGTCACGATAGAGGGGGCAGTGTTAAAGTTAAAAAAAGGAGGGATTTTTATAGTTAATAGCTATTCAGATATTAACCATTATATTAGATAGTAAACACAGCTAATCTGGTAAGGACCAGCATCTCAAAAATTACCAAGGAAGTTATAAAGGCTTATATATTTTAGGATATTGTGCAAAACGAAATTTATACTTTGTTGGGCTAGGCTTCTCTTCGTTGTTGTTTAGTCCCTAAGTCGTGTCTGACTTTTTTGTGGCCCCGTTGACTGTAGCCCACCAGTCTCCTGTCCATGGCATTTCCCAGACAAGGATACTGAAGTGGGTTACCCTCTCCTTCTCCAGGGGATCTTCCCGAGTCAGGGACTGAACTCACGTCTCCTACACTGGCCGGGGGTTCTTTACCACTGAGTCACCAGGGAAACCCATAAGCTTATCTTTAGTTAGTGTAAATTAGTGAGAGTCGCTTGCCAGATCCTTTCAGTTTTGTGCTGATTAAATAAAGGCACTCATTGGAAACGTGCCCAGAAGTCTTGTAGAAATGAGTCAGTCTATTTTAAAATATAACTCAAGTGTGTATGTATCAGGGAAGAGAGGATAAAGTAAAGATGGAAAGAGATTATGTGTTTTGAAAATACACATTTATATAGTAACAAGTTTGACATTAATTTATTTTCAGAAATAGACTGCGGGACCCCTCCTGAGATTCCAGGTGGCTATATCATAGGAAATTATACCTCTAGGCTTGGCAGTCAGGTTCATTATGCTTGCAAAGAAGGATTCTTCAGTGGCCCAGAAGATACAGTTTCAAGCTGCACAGCCATGGGCACGTGGGAGTCCCCCAAATTAAATTGCCAAGGTGAGTTTTTCAAAGGTCCAGCTTCCCAGCTTATAGCATCTGGAGACTGTTGTCCTATTTCTCTCTAAATCTCTTTTTGGGATAATGACTGAATTAAATAAATCCAATAATTACCTGTTGTTTCTACTAGGTTTTCAGTTGATTTTCTTGATATTTAAAGGAATAATATCATCTGCTAATGATGCTAATTCCATCTTTCATTTTCCCATGTTTATAATAATTATATTTTTCTCTTAACTGACCACTTAGCTAGTGTTTTCAGAGCAAAAGTTTAAGTAGTAGTATTGACTTTGCATTTTCTTTCCTTATTCCTGACTTTCATGGGTGTGATTTGAGTATTTCATTATCATTCATGGTTTTAGCTTTCTGATGTTACCGACATCTAGTTATATTTTTCTGTACACTCAGAGAGTGCTATGTGCTAAGTTCTGTTCTAAGCACTCGTTCAGTCCTTACAATTTCCCTATGAATGTGAACTATTATTATCGCACTTTACAGATGGAAAAACTGAGGCATGGAAAAGTTAAGTAATTTGTTTGAGGTTATTGAACTAGTGATAGAGCTGAAATTTGAACTCAAAATTCTAGTTTCTGAAGTTGTATGCTTAATCATTCTGGTATACTCCTTTTGTTTTTGTGATTGTGTTGACTTCTGGTTTGTTTTCTACTTTTGTCTTTTCATCATTTTACCAGTTTTTGGGTATATATACATGATATTAAAGAAGTGTTCATCTATTTCCATTTTACTGGGATTTGTAATATTTTTATCATATCTTTTAAGCATGTATTAAGGTGATCATGTATACTTTTCTCCTTTTAACCAGTTATATGTTGGTTTATATTATTAGATTTCCTAATAATGATCAATACTAGTTGTTGGAATGGATTCTTATGGATCTTTGTTGTTTTATTCTTTCAGTCTGGATTATATTTGCTAAATTGTATCTAAAATTCTTGCATTGATATTCATAAGTAAGATTGGTCTATTTTCTTTTCTATGCTATCTTTGGTGGTATAGTTATTAATGTTATTCTAAATTTTGAGAAAAGAAAGTGAAAGCATTTCCTTCTTTCTGTATTTTCTGGACTACAATAAACAAGATTTTTGAAGATTTCACCTGGAAAACCATCTGGATGTGGCACTTGGGGAGACGTAGTCCTTGCAATATTGAAAAAAAATGAATACTTACTGGTCCTGTTTAAGTTTCCTATTCTTTTTGATATTCATTTTGGTAAATTACTTGTTCTTAAAAAAATCATGAATTTCAGATTTATTTACAGAGAGAAGGGTAAGGCACTCACTTACTTTTTGATTTCCTATAGTTATATGTGTTTATAATACTGAAATACTGGAGATGGTTTCAGATGTCTATCGATAAAAAATTAGTCAAATAAATCATAGCATATACATGAGATAGAATATTCTGTAGCTAATATGTTGAAAAGAATGTTTACTGACATACGTATATTAACAGTATATTACTGAATTACAAACTATATGAATAATATGCCAAAAAATATGCCCTTAATATATATACATATGTTTATGAAAAAGTTCAGAAAGCTATACATTAAAACATTAACTGTGCAGAGGAATTCCCTGGTGATCCAGTGGTTAGGACTCTGCACTTCCACTGCAGGGGGCATGAGTTCGGTCCCTGGTGGGTGAACCAAGCTCCTGTATGCCATGCTGCTGTGCTTGGTCGCTCAGTTGTGTCCAACTCTTTGCAGCCCCATGGACTGTAGCCCTCCAGTCTCTTCTGTCAATGGAGATTCTCCAGGCAAGAACACTGGAGTGGGTTGCCATGCCTTCCTCCAGGGGATCTTCCCAACCCAGGGATCAAACCCAGGTCTCCCACATTGCAGGCAAATTCTTTACTGTCTGAGACACCAGGGACGTCCCCTGCATGCCACAGGGTGCAGCAAAGCAAAACACAACCAACCCCGAAAATGTTATGGAAGGAATTTTTTTTCAACATATTAGACAAAGTAACAAAGTTGTTTCCATTTTGGAAAAAAGAAAATAAAGCAATTTTCATGGAATTTATTGTATAACTGAGAAACCTCAGTGATGGGCTTGGCTAAGTTAATCCTTTTGATATTCTGATTTGCGATTCAGGCTCTAATCACATTCTGATAATTGTCATCCTGGGGGTTAAGAAATTCTGCAAATACATTTTAGTTCTCACATTGTCTTTTTGTGGATCAATTAAATTACAGAACTGAGATTAAAATGTGCTATAATGCATGTCAAAGAACTCCCTAGAGATTTGTGTAAGAAGCTTCATATAAGACAATTCGTATTGCTTTGAAAATCAGTTGTCATCCAGATTATTGAACTGAGAATGTAGAAAGTTAATTTAGAGAAGAGTGCTTGTTCCATTCCCCAAAGAACTGTCACTTAGCAGGTCTTCATTTCTTTCTCCCCTCTGGTAATAACTGTTCCCTGTGCTTGCTGACACCCTCCCCCGTGCCACCACATGGCCGCTGGCTCCTCCCTACTGTGCCTTCTCTCTAAGCTCACTCCTTCATATTTATCCTTCTTCAGTCTTCTTTGGGGCTTCAGAATCTGGGCCCTGTGCCAGCCAGCACTTTATTTTTAGTTGAGCGTTATGAAGCCACAGGAATTGGGAATTCCACTGAAAACACTAGCAAACTGTGAACTTGGATGCTGAAGAGCAGGTACGTATGAAAGGAGCAGCTGTGTGGTCCAGATGGCAGCGTGTGTGTCTGATGATGGACTTCCCCACCAGAGAAGTTACAGTTGGCAGATCCTGTTGTTTGCCTCCTCCCAATTACTGGAGCTCTGCTGCTGCTTTGGTGAGGGGGGATGGAGGGAGGCTGTGACATAAGTTTCCTGTTCAAGCAGGCCTCAGAAGTGGATGATGGAAGGGAAGATGACACCTTCCAAAATAGGTAAGAGTTTGTGGAAACGTCCATCACACATTTCCAGCATCTCTCTGGAAAAGACAGTCTCTAGCTTGCATTTCCTTTGTTGTGGTTCAGTTTCTAAGTCATGTCCGACTCTTTGCCACCCCTTGGACTGCAGCACACCAGGCTTCCCTGTCCTTAGCTATCTCCCAGAGTTTGCTAAATTCATGTCCATCGAGTTGGTGATGCTATCCAACCACTTCATCCTCTATTGCCCCCTACTTCTGCCCTCCATCTTTCCCAGCATCAGGGTCTTTTCCAGAGAGTTGGCTCTTCACATCAGGTGGCCAAGGTATTGTAGTTTCAGCTTCAGCATCAGTCCTTCCAACAAATATTCAGGGTTGATTTCCCTTAGGATTGACTAATTTTATCTCCTTGCTGTCCAAGGGATTTTCAAGAGTCTTCTTAGCACCACAGTCCAAAAGTATCAATTCTTCGGTGCTCAACTTTCTGGTCCAACTCTCACACCTGTACACGACTACTGGTAAAACCATAGCTTTGACTGGACAGACCTTTGTTGGCAAAGTGATGTCTCTGCTTTTAAATAGGCTGTCTAGGTTTGTCATAGTTTTTATTTTGCTTTTTTTTTAATTTTAATTTTCAGAAAAGGTACCAGTTGTAAGTGACAGCTTAAAGAATTTGAGTTTAAAAAAATTCAGCCAAGCCAGGAGCAATGTGCAGGAGTCACTTTAACCACGTTATCATTAGCAACAAATCCAGAGTCCAGACCTGATGCTGTACTTGATAGATCCTGTGAGTAGGCAAGTCTGGAATGTGGAAGGAGAAAAACCAGGAACACCACGAACTATTCTATGAGAGGGATTTCTTAAGTATCATGTAAAAAATGGGTAAATGAGAGTTCAGATGGAGAGATGGGGTGGGGCAAGGAAGACGTGGCCCTTGCATTCTTCCGTTTGGGTAGTTTGCTTCCTGTGCACGCGTCTAGTGCCAGTGGTTAGCAGTGTGGGTGGACCAGGTGAGGGTTCTGGGACCATCCAGGTCTGTCCCCATCCTTTTTGGGGCCTTATCTTCCTTTCGGGCTGGGACTTCTCACCAGAGTGTGTCTGGTACTGAATAGTCCCTTAAGAATCCACTTCTATGCTTGCTTCTTCTTGCTTCAAACCCCTCTAAAAACAGTGAAATGGCCACTGCACCTAGAGTGAGATCCTAACTCCTAACCATGGGTTTTTAAAAAAAATATTATTTAATTTGTCTCTATGGGTTCTTAGTTGTGGCATGCAGGATCTAGTTCCCTGACTAGGGATTGAACCCAGGCCCCTGGTACTGGGAGCTCAGAGTCTTAGCTACTGGACCACCAGGGAAATTCCACAACCATGGATTTTGAGGCCGACATGGGTCTGGTCCTTTTGTGTTTCTGTACAGATTACGTCTCCCAATATTCTCTCCCAAACAGTATGTCTCTTATCAGCTTCAAGGCACTTTCTCTCAACTTGAAATAATTGCCAGTCTGCTTTAAAAAATTGCATTTGTGGTAAACCACACATAATATAAAGTTCACCGTTTTAGCCGTTTATAAGCCATTTATAAACTTACAGTTCAGTGGCATAAAATGCATTCATGGTGCTGTGCCACCATCACTGTGTCCATTTGCATCATCCAAAACAGAAACTCTATACCCATTAAAGAAGAATCCCCCATCCCTTCTCTCTCTTCTACTTTCTGTCCCTGTGAATTTGTATTATAGTTACCTCATATGTGTGGACTTATACAATACTTGTCTTTTTATGTCTGGCTTATTTGACTTAACATATTTTCAAGGTTCATTCATGTTATAACATGTATAAAACTTCATTTTTTTCCCTTTTAGTTTCATTGAGATGTAATTAACACGCATCACTGCATAATTTAAGGTGTGCAGCATAATGATTTGAATTACATACACCATATCATGAAATGATTATTGCTGTGAATTTAGTGCCCATTCATTGTCACATACAGATACAACATTAAAGAAAGAGAAAATGAGGGGAATTCCCTGGTGGTCCAGTGGTTAGGACTCTGCACTTCCACTGCAGGCGGCCCAGGTTTGATCTCTCATCAGAGAACTAAGATCTCACAGGTCAGCTAAATAAATACATAAAAGCTACACACTGGATGTTTCCATTAAAAAATAAGAAATAGAAAAATGATAGTTTTTTCCTTGTGATGAGAACTTTTAGGATTTACTCTCAACAATTTTCATATATAATGTATAGCAGTGTCAATTTATCACTTTGTACATTTCATCCCAAGTACTTATTTATTTTATAACTGGGAGTTTGTACCTTTTGAAGAACGTCATTCCTTTTTCAGGCTGAATAATTTCCTGTTGTACGTATATGCCACATTTTATTTCTTCATTCTTCTTTTGAGGGAGGCTATGTACTTTTTGCACAGCAAGCTCCTTTTCATCTTTCAAGTTTCAGCTTTGGTGTCCTCTCTGACATCCTCTTGCTTAGGATGTAAGTTTGTTGTTTATTATTATTTTTACAGGACTAACTGATAAAAAAATCAGTCTGTGGGGACATCAACCATGCATCTTCTTCAGTATCACCTCTCCGGCTCCTGGCGTAGTGCCTGGCATACCTAAGGCCTGTGGAAGCACCCCAAACCTCCCCCAAAAGGTGGCAGAGATGACGGCAGGCATAGTGGAATTGGCTTCTGAACTGCATGCCAGCCTATCCTGTGGCTGGGGCATGCTGAAACCCTGGTCTCCTCTTTTCCTGATTCCACACCTTCTTACCCTGTCTTCTGCACCTTCGTGCTTGCTTCTCACCTAGCAGGACATTTCTGTGCTTTGATAACCTACCAACAGGCTCTGGGGCTGACTACTGGTTTCCCCACCCGACACGTGTGGCCTTCCAGGATGGATTGCACAACCCCATGGGCTGATTGCAGAGGCAGGGTTTCTTCTTTGTGTTGGTTCGAAAAGGTGGGACATGGTTTCTCAAGCCTACTCATAGCAGGCCGGAGCCTGAAGGTTTACAAGGTTTTCCTTAAACACTGTTTCGTTTGCTTTTTAGAAAAGCCTTCTGAGGTGGTTACTGTTTTTTTTTTAGTGAAAGTCGCTCAGCCATGTCCAGCTCTTTGCGACTCCATGGACTATAACCCCATGGGCCGTTGAATTCTCCAGGCCAGAATACTGGAGAGGGTAGCCTTTCCCTGCTCCAGGGGATCTTCCTAAACCAGGGATTGAACCCAGGTCTCCCGCTCTGTAGGCAGATTCTTTACCAGCTGAACCATAAGGGAACTAGTTTGGCTTTATTTCCCATTTCATAAATATTCCATTTACAACTAATAATGGGTATCATTTCCCATTAAGAACCAAAGCAAGGAAGTGACTTACCTTATGTCACCAGCTTATATATCAAGTTGAAAAACCACAGCATTTTTCCAGAAGGCGAATTCCATATAAAAGTAAGCTTTAGCGAGCCCTGGAGGTGGGAGGCAATGGTGAAAGGCTGGAGGGCTCTAGAAGGAGAGAGACATTGGGGCAAGCTTGCCTTCCTGCCCAGTGTGGTCTTGAACCCGCCCAGAGAGATGTGTGTTGTTGCTGACACACATAATGTGTGTGTGTGTCATAATTTTATGTCGACATAAAATATGTCAGCTCTTCATCTTTTAAGATTTTCTTCGTGGAGCCCAATCTCATCTCTACACAGTTGGGGAGGGTTTGAAAAAGCTTTGGCATAAGTTGGAATACAAATGAGTGCATTCAGGGGAGGAGTGGTGGACAAGTTTCACTGCACGGCTGTCTCTGAATTTTTAGTAGTGTGTGAGGATTCTGGGACCACACCCAGACTTAGCAGGGAGAGTGCTGAGATCAGCTCCCGGCCCACCTGGGTGAGGGAGGAGAGCGTGGCCGCACACTTGGTGTTTAGCGTCTGTGTTCCAGGTGATGGGAGTTTTTGCTGCTTTGAAACTGATTTTCTGGCACCTCACTACATACTGATTTTTTTTTTTTAATTTATTTTTTAAAAAAGTAGTGTTAGTCACTCAGTCTTGTTTGACTCTTTGCAGCCTTGTGGACTGTAGCCTGCCAGGCTCCTCTGTCCATGGAATTCTCCAGACAAGAATACAGAGTGGGTTGCCATGTCCTCCTCCAAGGGATCTTCCCAACCCGGGGATTGAACCCAGGGTTCTCGCACATTGCAGGTGGATTCTTGACTGTCTGATCCACCAGGGAAGCCAATTTTTAAAAAATTTATTTAAATTAAAAAAATTAATTTAAAAATGTATGTATGTGTTTATGTCTGGGTCTTCGTTGCTGCCTGCAGGCTTTCTCTGTTTGCAGCGAGCAGGAGTTACTCTTCATTGTGGTCCCCAGGCTTCTCGTTGCGGTGGCTTCTGTTGTTGCCAAACATAGGCTCCAGGGTGCACAGGCTTCAGTATTTGTGGCGCTTGGGCTCCGTAGTTGCAGCTCAAGGGCTCCAGGGCACAGGTTCAGTAGTTGTGGCGCATAGGCTTGGCTGCCTCACAACATGTGGAATCTTTCCAGACCAGGGATTGAACCCATGTCCCCTGCATTGGCAGGCAGACTCTCAACCACTGGAGAACCAAGGAACTCTCCATACTGATCTTTAAACTGTCTTGACTCACTGGCTGCATGCAACAAATCTCCTGTGTGATCCTTTTGCCAAGTAAATGCCATTAAACATGTCACTTACAAAGGTTTGGAGTCACGTGAGTGTACAAAATGAATGATGACATTGGTTATAAGACGCAGGGTGATAAAACATGAACTCCAGAATCAGAAAGTCTTGTGTGAGTTTTGGCTGAGCTGCTCAGTGGTTCCATCACCATCTCTAAACTTCTCCAAACTCTAGTTGCCTCTGTTGAAGGGGGAGAAATTGTCACCCTAGAGTTATTATAAAGTTTTAATAAGATAATGATTAAAAGTGTTTGGCATTGTGCTTGATGCAGAGTAGCTGCTGGGTAAGTGTTTGCCATCAGAATATGAGAGTCATAATCTAGACAGGAGTGGCTGGTAATTTTTCTAACAAAAATTCTAGGTCTTTCTGAAACGTCCTACCATAAAATGGGAAGGTCTAAAATTTTTTAGCTTTCACTTTACCTTATTTATTGGTTTTTGATTCATGTGTTCTATTTATAGCTGAAACAGTTTTAGTGTTATTTTTTGAAAAAAGATTGTTATACAGCTCAAAGCACCGAAAACCATTTCACCTCTACAAATGGAAGATCTCTATAAGAAATATACTGATAAACTTTTTCATTTTCCTTCCAGCACTCACACTTTTACCTACCCTATCACCTCCTCTGATGTTTCTGAAGTGTTCAGATTCTACCTGTTTCCATTTTAGCCACTATTTGTTGACAATAAGTGTTTTTATGGGAAATGGAAAATTTTCTTTTCCCTCCAAATGATCTGTGGATGTGATCTGAAGGAAAAGTACTGAGGTTAAAGTTCATGGGAGACTTCAAAATACAAAATCCACTAAAAAGTAATTTTTTCTTTCTATTGTCTTAAGGGCTAGTAGACTTTTTGGTACTAAAGAGTTCAGTGACAGCAGTTCATAAGCTGCTTATAAGAATGTACATCATGGAATTATGTAACCCTCCCATTTCCCTTGGATGATTGTGATGTGATTTCCTGAATTCAAGTTGTCTCATATTGCGATGTTAAGATTTCAACCTCAACATCAAATATGTATGCAGTTTAATGCCCAAGTGATCCTGAAGTAGCTATATTTGGCCAGATTCAGAACATGTCATAAAGTGTGTGAAACTTTGTCTTGTGGCTGCACTTTTCAGCTCCATTCCTTAGACCATATTTCTTACATATAAACTTTACCAGAGTTCTGGTTCAAGATGGTGGAGTAGAAGGACATGGGCTCACCTCCTCCTGAGAGAGCAGTAAAATCACAGCTAACTCCTGAAAACCTTGGAAGAATCTGGAACCCCCTAAACTTCACCAAAATTAATGCTCATAATAATATTAATAGTTCATATGACTCTAGGGGATATTCTAAATATATAGGATATAGACATAGCTCACAAAGAGCTTACTGTTAAGAGGGGACGAGAACATTTTTACAAATGAAGAGTGTGGGTATAAATGCTGAATTATCTGACCTAGAGCATGAATGCAGTGTAGACTCTGGCATTCACCTACCTAGACTGTTTGGGCCCTTACAACCTATCATGTTACACTAATTTCCAGGTGTTCCAAAGCATCTGATTTGATACTGCATGTTGCGTGCTTAGTTGCTCAGTCATGTCTGACTTTTTGCTATGGACTGCAGCCCACAAGCCTTCTCCATCCATGGATTCTCCAGGCAAGGGTACTGGAATGGGTTGCTATGCTCTTCTCCAGGGGATCTTCCCCACCCAGGGATCGAATTCCTGTCTCTCAGTCTCCTGCAATAGTAGGCCAGTTCTTTACCACTAGCGCCAGCTGGGAAGTTGCTGATTTGATACTCAGGCACAGTAAGGGACTTGTTATTGTTGGGTAAACGTGAAAATTTACTTTAATGTTATTTTCTTTCATTTTCATCCGTGTAGCTGCCCTTTTGCTAGAGTTTTTCATTTAGTAGTTAATTTTTCTGGGAAGAAGAAAGATTTATTTTTCTGGGAAGAAAAAAGTAAAAAAGATTTTTCTTTTTTTGGGGGGGTCAATATTAATAAGTAGAATAGGTCAATCATTCATTCCCTCAGCATTTGGCAAGATGTCTGCCTCAATTTGTGGACATTATTGGTTATTTTTTTTCCTTTCTCAGCTTGGTATTTATTGGTCTCTAAAACAGTCTTAAATTAAGCCTTATATTACACTGTTATTTCTAGCATCAATCACATTATTTGCTGATGTGTATAATAAACAACAGTCATTGCTGATACAGTAAGTTGTTGATTAGATGCCATAAATTACCTATACCTTTCATCAAACAAATTTCCTTCTGGAACATTTTCTTGGGGAGAATATTAAAGGTAACAGGGTGGATAGCATTTTTACCTTCCCGATATGAAACAGAGTTACAATATCAATGTGATCTTTGAAACTGGCATAACACATTTTCCCCCAGGGAAACCTATTTTGAAGTTGATTATTTGAATAAAATAACAGATAATAGGATACTAAGGAAAAATTCCCAGCCACATCCATAATTAGATGGCTGTATTCCTAATGCAGATTCAATGTAATTACCTAGAGATATGTGTGCTTTAATGAACACTCCTATGCATATGCAACACAAAATTTGTGCAGCTTTTTTTTTTCCTTTGGATGTTAACTCTTTTTAAATGGCTTCTTTCCTTGTGAGAGTGTTAGTTTTATTATCAGTTGTAACCTCTATTGGATTGATTTTTTAATATGGCTTAATAGGGGCCACTGGCTTTCTCGGGTCCCATTTGGCCTGAGTAGAAGTAGCAGTGACCGCCATCTGAGCATGATGCACATATCTACGATGGGCTTATGTTCCAGATAAGACCGGGGTCAGACCCAGGGGTAAATATCAGTACCAAGAAAGCTTCAGGGCAAGTACAGTGTACGGGGAAATCCATTTCCAGCCACTCTCTTGCTACGGTTAAGTTCTTGGAGACAAGACGGGGCAGAGGGAATTGTCATAGAACCATTCTGGACTGATTTAAATGCTTTTTCATGCAACCTTTTCTTCTGAGGTTTTGGTTAACCTATAAAGTCAGATCCTAGAGTGAACCCCTTCAGTGTGAGGCTGCCTGGATTGAATGAACCTGGACTTCAGGATCACAAAAACCATGGTTTGAATACTGGCTCTGTCTTTTAATAGTGAAGTAACTTTTGAATGTGACTAAACTCTAAGACCTCCATTTTTGTATCTGTAACCTACATGAGGATAAGACATTTATCTTGCAGTAGGGTTTTCCATGACAAATAAATAAGATTGTGCATATGGAAGAGACTACCTTATGTTTAGTTGGATTTTGGTGCATGCTATTGTTTTAAAATTAAAATGATTAAAATTATTGCTGTTTAAAAAGCATTCCCAGGATTCACTGTTAACAAGAGTGATATTAGTTTTTGTGGGCCTGCTTCTCAGCTTTCATCTACTTGGTGTTTGGTAGATGTGAGTTATCTCTGTTAGGTAAAAAAATATAGAGGTGATGTGCTCCTGTCTTGTTACCGGTACTTACAATTTACTAATGTGTGTTTCCTTCCTCAGGGGCTCTGGTCATATCAAAGTAACGTGTAGAAAAAGATTCATCTGTTTAGTTTTGGCTGCGCTGGGCCTTCGATCTATGCTTGGGCTTTCTCTAGTTGCGGAGAGTGGGGGCTGCCCCCAGTTGCAGGGCGTGGGCTTCTCTTGCTGTGGAGCACAGACCCTAGGGTGTGCGGGCTTCAGGGCACACGGGCTCAGTTGCCCCAAGGCATGTGGAATCTTAGTTCCCAGATCAGGTATTGACCCCATGTATCCTGCATTGACAGGTGGATTCTTAACCACTAGACTACAAAGGAAGCCCCAAAGTAATATTTATTGCATCTTGAACAATGATGAAGTAGTAGCAAGCTACCAATGAGCAGCTATTTATTATTCACTGTGTGAAACACATGCCAATGTAAGTAGGCATTGTGAGGATGCCAGAGATTGTAAGATAAACCTTCTGTCCTTTAGGAACTGTTCATGTATTTGGGAAGACACAGTCATTCAAAGAACCCCACTAAATCCTCAAGCAGGAAATAAAGGTCAAACAAACAGGATAAATAATTATTCTTATAACAAATTATTTATTGAGTATATTTTTGGCTGCACTGGGTCTTTGTTGTGGCCTGTGGGCTTTCTCTGGTTGCAGCAAGCAGGGGCTGCTCCCTAGCTGTGGCGCCCCGGCTTCTCATTGCTGTGGCTTCTCTTGTTGTGGAGTACGAGCTCTGGTCCTTGGGCTTCAGAAGTCACTCTTGGAGCACTCAGTAGTTGCGACATGCACGCTCTTGAGCACAGGCTCAGTAATTGTGACACACAGGCTTAGTTGCCCCATGACGTGTGGGATCTTAATTCCTGGACCGGGGATTGAACCTGTGTCCCCTGCATTGGCAGGCGAATTCTTAATCACTGGACCAGCAAGGAAGATCCAGATAAATAATTATCCTTGTTTCTACTTCTTTTCTCCCTCACATCCAATCTATCACCAAGAATCTTGTTTTGCTTCCTGTATACGTCTGGAATCCATCCCATTCTCTCCATCTCCATCATCACTTCTCAAGTGCATCTAAGACCTCATTCTCTCTCTGTTGGACTTCTGCTCTAGACCCTGACCCACCTCTCTTTTTATTCCTGTTCTCCCATCTGTTCTCTACCCAACAGTCAAAATGGTCTTTTAGAAGTCTAAGTCAGATTATCTCATTCCCTTGCTCAAAACCCTCGCATGGCGCTCAGATGCTTTTTCATGAGCTCCAGGCTCTTTCCTGAGGCTTACAAGGCCCTCTGTGATCGTCTCTGCTCTCCTCCGCACCGTCATCTTATACCACTTCTGCTTGCTGACTGTGCTCCAGCCACCAGGCTGCATTTTCCCTTCTGGAACACATCAAGGGCTTTCTCACCTCAGGGTCTTTGCATTGGCTATTTCCCTTGGTTGACATGTTCCTTCTCTGGTCCTGAACATGACAGGCTCATTCTCATCCTTCAGGTCCTAACTCAGATGTTACCTCCTCAGAGAGCTCCAACCATTCCTGACCACTCTGTGTAAGAAGTCTTTCCCATCCTATCACATTATCTTTCCTCCTACTTAACATTTACACAACCTGCAATTACCTTGTTGGTTTATTATTTTTGTCTAATTATTCTCTCCCTAAATTCTCTGAGGGGAGTGATCTTATCCATTTTGTTCACTGCTGTAGTGTATAGCATACTGTCTCACATATACTAGGTGCTCAATAAATAAATGAATAAGTAAATGAATGAGCACAGGCTGTGAAAGCTCAAAGGAAGAAGGGATTCCTGCTATTAGTCATGGAGCAGTTTCTTCACTGGGGAGGATTTTGCTAGGTTTGAGGGAGGCAGCATGTAATTTGAGGAGAGAGAAAGTGAGCAAGGTGGAAGGTGATAGAAAGGGACATATACTGTAGATTTTCAAAAGTGGAGCTGATTTTGAGAGGCAGTGGTTGTAGGAGAAGGAATCTGATGGATGTGGATTCGGCTTCTAACCATCACACGATTACCCATGTGACTTTGGATGTTTTATTTAACCATCAAGTCACTTTACCTGTAAAATGGGGAAAATAATCTCTACTATGGAGGGTTACTGTGGAGTAGTAATGTTAGGTACTTGAGGCCCGTTTGGGATGTGTGTGATGTCAAGAGGTAGCCATTCATACCAGTTTAATTTAGGTTCTCACCTGTGAATGTGCATGCAGATCATATTTGCAGCTTTGTAAAAATGTGGATACCAAGAACCCAACAAAGTACTACTCATTCAGAAGAGTTGTCTCTGGGTGATGGTGGTGGTGGTGGTGGTGTGTGTGTGTGTGTGTGTGTGTGTGTGTGTGTGTGTGTGTGTGTG
>ML661897.1:639491-660730 GCA_007570785.1 Antilocapra americana
GTGTGTGTGTGTGTGTGTGTGTGTGTGTGTGTGTGTGTGTGTGTGTGTGTGTGTGAGAGAGAGAGAGAGAGAGAGAGAGAGAGAGAGAGAGAGAGAGAGAGAGAGTCCATTGTGTAATTTTTTCCAAAAGCTCCCCAGGTGATTTAGACTTTATAGCTCTTGTTTAGAACCATATGTTTAATTCAAGCCATGCTGGAATCCTCTCTAAATAGCTCTTGCCAAGGGACTGTCCAGCTTGAGTAGCTCTGAGATGGCAAGTCACAGAGTTGGGTCCAAGTTGCCTACACCTGGGCATCTACCTGCTCCCTGGAGACCAAGCTATTGATTTCTTATCTATTAATATCAGTCAAAAAAGAATCTCATAGTCCCAACTAAAGCCAACATGCCTTCCATTATTCTTGACTGTGTCCAAGATGAAAGTCAATTTAAGTTTTTTCTATAGCTTTATACCTTTAGTGTCTATATGCTGTGCTCAGTTTCTACGTCCTGTCCATGAGATTTTCCAGTCAAGAACACTGAAGTGGGTTGCCATGGCCTCCTCCAGGGATCTTCCTGACTCAGGGATGGAACCCATGTCTCCTGCATCTCCTGCATTCTTTATCACTGTGCCCCTGGAAAGCCCTTAGTATCTATGCCTCTCTCCTAATCCAGAGGTCTGGTTATCACATTCCCTCCCAAACCTCTCCAATGTGCAGTTTAGAATTCCAAGCTTCAAGCTCGATGAAAGAAAGTGAAAGTTAGTTGCTCAATCGTGTCCAACTCTTTGCAGTCCCATGAACTGCAGCCTGCTAGGTTTCTCTGTCTATGATATTCTCCAGGCAAGAGTAGTAGAGTGGGTCGCCAATTCCTTCTCCGTGGTATCTTCCTGACCCAGGGATTGAACCTGGGTCTCCTGCATTGCAGGCAGATTCTTTACAGTTTGAGCCACCAGGGAAGCTCATGGACCTACATAAATCTATGCCCTCGATTTATTCACTGATGATCCCTCCATTTTCCTGCTGTAACTGAACCCTGGCTTGAACTGGCTGTTTTAGATGTCACCAGTGGCTGGGCAGTCTTAGGAAACATTAACCATCTGTTCAGTTGGTTGCTCATATACACACAAATATGCTCATGACTTGGAATGTTTGGGGCCAGTATACAGGCTGAAAGATCTGATGTTGGGAAGATATACTGAGGGCCAAGGGGTCTTGTGTCAGGCCAACATGTACGAGAAGGGAACAAGTCTCTGTGGGCAAACATGGGAATTGAGAGGTGGACAGGGTTAGAGGATTTATTTAATGACCACCTCATTCTGTTCCCATAACTGCTCAGGATTTGTATCTGCACTAACCAGAGACTAACTCTTTATTGCTAGGTCTATCAAGCTCTACATTACACTTAAATGATTATGGAGACTTATCTGTACATCCTGCTTGTTTCATTCTTGAAAGTATTTCTTCTAAAGGCCAGTCCTTCTCTGTTCTTAGGGTATTTATTCTGATTCACTTTTGTTATTGGGTTGAAGTTATTTTTGAATTTTTTCCCAGAAGAGGTACACACATAGATTTTTTAAAAATTGTAAAATACCTGAAAATGACTCTTATTCTTCTATGAAGTAGAGTTTGGCTGGGTCTAAAATGGCAATGTAATCCTTGTCTTTCAGATTGTTCTCTGTCAGTATTCCAGTGTCTTCTAGTAGTCAGAGTTGCAGAGAAGACATTTCATATTCATTTTATAAATCCGGGTTTGTCTCCCTCTATGTAGCTGACTTTTTCCCTTTGAAAGGTGCATCTATATTGAATGTTTAGACTATAAATACTTTACCTGTTAATTTACTTTAAAAAGTTCAGAGATTTTGTATGTACTTTGTTTACTTTGCAGTTAGCAAAAAAAAAAAGCACACTACAGTTATATTATTATCTACTCAGGGTTTAATGCCCTGAAGATACACATAAAAGATAGCAGAAAAATCTTAGTATTTAAAAGAACCTTGAGATGGATTCTTTCATTGACCAAGGAGTTCTCTATAGTATAAATAATCTCATAGTTAGAATGTTTTCTATATATACATGTTTGTAAATTTCATTAAGCTCAGAGAACTCTATTTTCTTTACTTCTGAACAGTCTTATTTTAAGTACCTGCAGTGAATTATTTGATGGGGTTAGTGTCTTTCCTTATCCCGTATGACTGGACTCTGTCATTGCTGAATGTTTGTTTCTAAAAGGTGAACTATGGGATGGAAGTCATGGGTTGTAACCAATGCCGTCCTATTTCTTATTGCAGAGATCGACTGTGGCCGCCCTCCAGAAGTGCAGCACGCGATCCTGGAGGGGAATTACAGCTCCAGACTGGGCAGTGTGGCTCACTATGTCTGTCTAGAGGGCTTCGAGAGCCCTGGAGGAAAGATCACTTCCGTTTGCACAAAGAAGGGCACCTGGAGAACAAGTGCTTCGTCATGCTCAGGTATAACCTCCATTCTGTGGGGCTCCTGTTTCCTAGAGGTAAATAGCAGGAGTATGGAACCTAAAGCCTTTGATTGCTTGCTCTGTGTATCGTACCTAGCAATGCCATTTATCCCAGCGGGCACTTGGCTTTAGGTTTGTCAGCCAGACCCTGAAGATTTAAAGGGTGGATTGGGAAAATAATTTGGATAGAAAACATTATGCATCTGTCTTTTGAAACTCACCTTAAATCACAGTAACTTCTATCTCTTCTGCTTGGTTGGCTGAGAGACTTTTCTCTATGAACCATTTTCACAGAGGGGCTTACTTGAAAGTCCTAATTAAGCATGTCTTGACAACTTTTCAGAGAAAAGGTAGTGTCATGTATAGCGAGGTTTTTAATGTTTATTTTTAATTGTGGTAAAATATGCACAACATAAAATCTACCATCTCAACGATTTTTCAGTGTTAACTATTTTCACATTGTGCAACCAGCCTCCAGAACTTTTTCATCTTGAAAAACTGAAAGTCTGTATCCATTAAACAGTAACTCCCTATTTTCCCACTCCCCATAACTTCTGGTACCACCATTCTGCTTTCTGTCTGTATGAGTTTGGCTAATCCACCTCAAGTAAGCGAAACTATTAGCATTTATCCTTCTGTGGCTGGATTATTATCCTTAACATAATGTACTCCAGGTTTATCCATGTTGTTGCCAGTGGTGGTAGTTCCTTCTTTATTCTGGCTGAATAATAATATTCTGCTGTGTATATATACATTATGCTTATCCATTCATCTGTTGATGGACAGTTGTGCTGCTTCTGCCTGTTGGTTATTGTGACTAATGCCTCTCTGAGCATGGGCTTACAAATATCTCTTTGAGACCTTGATTTGAATTCTTTTGGATGTGCCTGCTGTGCTAAGTTGCTTCAGTTGTGTCCGACTCTTTACGACCCCATGGACTGTAGCCCACCAGCCTCCTCTGTCTATGGGTTTCTCCAGGTAAGAACATTGGAGTGGGTTGCCATGCCCTCCTCCAGGGGATCTTCTCAACCCAAGGAACCTACATCTCTTATGTCTTCTGCTTTGGGAGGCGGGTTCTTTACCACTAGCGCCACCTGGGAAGCCTACAATTCTTTTGGATATATTCCCCCAAATAGGATTACTTGTGAAAAGGAGTTTTGAGACTTCAGTTCAAAGTCTAGCAGTCCCCTGTGTTAGCTGTGTGTCATCATGTAAGGCATTATTCTCTTAGAACCTCAGTTTCCTAGTCTGTAGGGGGGAAAACATAGTCTGTTTTTCCTACTTCAAATAATTATTGAGAGGGAATCAAATGAGATAATCTACAGGGAACATTTCAAAATTTAAACCACTGTGCACATATTAGGTCTTTTACTGAAATTATTAGCCTGACTTGAAGAGGATCTTTTCATGAGTCGGAAGTGTAGACTTCCACATCCTTTATTTCACCTCCGCCTCCAAGAAACAAGGTAGAGAAAGGCAGTGATTCTTAGGTTTGTGATAGTTGGCCCAGGCTGTGACAAATTGTTGTCACCTTGTCTTGAACGGCTCTGGTAATTTGTTTCTAGATGTTGACTTGCTTGGATCTGAAGACAGATTGCTGAAGAGTAAAATCCCAAGGTAGCTTTGCTTTGGGTCTCTGGCTTGACTTGCAGTGGAATTATGGCAGAGTGTCTTGGGTCTTTTTAATTTAAGTTTTCTGAAGGAAAGTCTAACTTGAGCAAATATAACATGTGGACTGCAGGTGATTATTTGTCTATAGGGGAAGAGTTTATGAACATTTGTGGGACTGATTTGAAGAAATCTATCAATTCATTCAGTAGGTATTTATTTAGCGTACATTGTGTGTGGGGTACTTTGCAGGACACTACCTTTTTGGAATTAACAAGGCAATGGAGTAAAGAGACTTTTCTCCAAAGAAATGCACATACAAATATATATTTAACATTGAAACCCTTGGGTAAAGAACCCTGGAGAAGATGAAGAACTCAGTCCTGTTGCTGAAACTGTGTCTGTGCCATGCATTTTCCACATTTAGTTATCTCTACCACCACTGCAGCAGGATGTAGGTTAGAGATTGCAGTCATGGTAACAAAGAGGGGTAGACTTGGATGAGAACCCAGAGATCTAGATCAGCCTTCTCTTAGGTCCCATTGACTTGTCCAACTTGCACAGAGAAGCAAGGGCAAACCTGTGACTAACACCAAGGACTCCCAGTCCTCATCTTCATCACTGGAGATATTGAGAAGAGCTAATGCCATTTCAAACAAGACTGATAGTCATCCCAAACAATGACTGCCTCTCCAACAGCACCTCTAAGTTATTTGGAGGAAATTCAGCTGCCTCGTGGGCTGCCGAATTCAACATCTGGGGAGGTGGTCTTGGGCCAGAGTTACCTGCAGAGTCACTGGGTCTGAGAGCCGGGCGTAGCTTCAGGACCCTTAGCCATTTTCTTCATTGCTCAAGCTGCTTGTGCCCCCGCCATTCAGAATTCAGTGGGAGCACTAGGATTAGTCACTCCCTGAAAAACCAGTGGATCTGCATGGGGCATAGTAAGCTATTAATTAGCTGATGCTTGTAGAGCACTTTGAAGAACAAACATGTTATGTAACTGCTAATTATAATTACTGACCTCAGCCTGCCGCCTTTCACAACGTCTGTGGCTCCAGCTGCAGCTGTTTCCATGGGCGTATGCAAGCTTTGATTGAAGAAGAGAAAAGGCTTTCTCCCCAAGAGCTGTGATCTTTCTCTGAGGAGGCCTCTATGCCCTCAATCAAGATTGGCAGCTAAATTCAATTTCTGCAGATAAAGGGGGCGATTTACATGCTGATTAATTCATGGCACAGTGCACACGATTGCTGGGTGGGTAGGTAGGAGACGGTTTTGGAACTGTAGTGAGAGATGCTGATTACCACGCTCCTGCTCAGCTGCCCCTCCTTCCTTCTTTTTTCCTATTTTTCACCCGTTTCTTCCTACCACCCCCTTCTGCCTTACCTCTTTCAGTGTATTTTGTATTTACCCTCCTCAATGTTCACTTTTTTCCCAATTTTTTTTTCTACTTTTCTGCCTAACCTGTGAATACCTTCTACCCTGTTCCTCTGTTTCCATTTTGTTTACCCCTCTTTTTAACACTTGAATGTTTAATTCCAAATTGGGTGGAATAATTTCTCTTCATTTTACTTGGGTTGTTCTTAGTTAAAAATAGTTTTGAAGTCCCTCTTTATTTGGATTAGTAGCTTAGAAACACATATATTTAAAAAATTTATTGAAGTATAGTTGATTTAGAGTGTTGTGTTGGTTTCTGCTGTGTAGCAAAGTGATTCAGTTAGAACTGTATATGTTTTGAATGGAGTATGAACTCTGGCGAGGTGGTGGGACTTTTTTTTTTTAAGGCCAGTTTAGACTGGAAACTCCAGACAGCGAGAATTAGGCAATTATGTTGGTGTCTGGAAAAACCCCAGGTGGAAGCTTAATGTTCAGTCAGTTGGCTTACTTCAAGATCAAAGAGACTGATTCATTCTTGATAAGACTGTCCCTGGCTTTCATTCTGCACAGGTCATTTGGCTTTTTATGTTTAGAATCTGAGTTAATAATTATGAAGTTGATGCTCACTCACTCCAGGCTCTTAGAAGAGCAGCGTCTCTATTGAAATGCAGACTGTTTGACTGCTGGGAGCCTCTGAGTCCCTCACTCGACTCAGGCACCGGAGTCCAAATGCTTCCAGGCCTCCTGTGAGCTTCTGCTCCTTCTATTTTTTTTCTTTTGTTGTTGTTGCTGCTGCTCTTCAGCCCAGTGAGTGCTCATTTGCAGCTCACATATTTCAGATAGAAGAGAAAGGTCAGCTGGAATAAATGGGCACACATGGAAACAGCCACATGCCTGGAATTTGTTTCCGTACGTAATGTTTAGACCATCAGGCATTATAGCTGCCATTGATCACACACCGGCTTAGACACCCACGGGCTCTGCCAGGAGCCTTGATGCTTGATTTTATTGTGTCCTTAGAAAAACCTGGTGAAATAAGTATTGATATTTCCATTTCATAGATGAGTAATCTGAGACTCTTGAAAGTGAAACAACTTTCACAGGGTCATTCAATGGCTAGTAAATGGCAGAGACAGGATTTGAACTTAAGTCTATAAGCCCGAGATCTGTCTCCTACTAGTTTCCCAAGGTTGAACTATTTGTAGATCACCCTGACAGAGTTTGTCAGAGGAATAGTATTGGTTATTTAATGTTTCTTTAAACAACTTAGATTTAACACTTAAATTTGTAGTTTAAATTTATTGACCAAGGACACTTTGTCATATACGTGATAGCATGAATTTGATGTTAACACCTCGTTTTTTTCAAAAGTCAATACCAGGCGAGCCTGTAAAAATATATTCAGGTGCCAGCAAAAATCATCCTAAAGTGTGTAAAGCATTTTAGAAAAGCACTACTCCAAGTCATGCTGCTTCTGCCTATTTTATGCAACCCTAAAGACTTAGAGGGCTTCCCAGGTGGCACTAGTGGTAAAGAACTGGCCTGCCAGCGCAGGAGATATAGAGACATGGGTTTGATCCCTGGGTCAGGAAGATACCCTTGAGAAGGAAATGGCAACCCATTCCAGTATTCTTGCCTGGAAAATCCCATGGATAGAGCTGCCTGGCGTGCTTCAGTCCATAGGGTTGCAAAGAGTCAGACACAACTGAAGTGACTTAGCATGCAAAGACTAAAACCAAAAAGGAAACATAGCAGAACTCTTGTAACCAAACACTATTTGTTTAACACTGTCACCTTGGGGAGCCATACTCTCATTTCAATGATAGTATTATCAAAATGTTTCTGTTTCGTAATCTAGCTGGGATTGCCTTTGAGTAGTTTATGCATCACATTGGAAGACTGGTCATGTTACTTTTGAAATCAGGTTCTGTTTTCACCTAGAAATGACCTCCAGCTTGAACATCTGCTAGGGTCTCCTGAGTTTATTTGGTGGGATCTTTTACTGTTTTCAAAAATAAAGAACATGGTTATAAAGTTGGAAACCAAAAGAGTACGTTAGACCAGGCCCTGCCCACAGTGGGGCTTCTGAGAGAGCAGCTGTGTTCATTGACTGTTCCCTCCCACCCCATTCTTGTCTCAGTCGCTCCTGTAGGAGAATCAGGCGTCCAACGCCCCAGTACTCTATGGTTCTCTCACCAGGGTTTCTTAATGACCACCTAACTGTCAAATTCATCTTCTAGCATCCGTCTTTGTTCCTCTTAACCTTTCCATAACACTTAGCATTGCCCACCATCTATTCGTATATTCATCGATCTATTTAATCAATCAACCAAATGATAAATATTTAAAAAATATCTGTGTCCAACCAACTGTGTTAGTTTCTGGGGACAGAGAGATAGACCTTGTTTGTCTTTGCTGTTATAGAGCTCATGTTCAGGAGAGACTTGTTGTTTTTGTTCAGTCGCTCAGTTGTGTCCATCTCTTTGCGACCCCATGGATTGCAGCAGGCCTCCCTGTCCTTCATCATCTCCCGGAGCTTGCTCAAATTCGTGTCCATTGAGTCAGTGATGCCATCCAGTCATCTCGTTCTCTGTCGTCCCCTTCTCCTGCCTTCAATCTTTCCCAGCATCAGGGTCTTTTCCAGTGAGTCAGTTCTTCGCATCAGGTGGCCAAAGTTTTGGAGCTTCAGCTTCAGCATCAGTCCTTCCAATGAATATTCAGAATTGATTTCCCTTAGGATTGACTGGTCTGATCTCCTTGCAGTCCAAAGGACTCTCAAGAGTCTTCTCCAACACCACAGTTCCAAAGCATCAATTCTTTGGCGCTCAGCTCTGTTCATGGTCCAAACCCTCAGGAGAGATAGACTTAGATGTTAAACAACTAATTACAAAATTGTGTCATTATGAATGTGATGAGTACCACAGAGAAATACTAAATGCTAATAGAATGCTAAAATACTATTAGTTATTGCTAAGATATCTTTATATATATGTACATTTATACACACATGCAACCATGGGCCACATGCAGAATCTAAAGCAAAGCAAAGGTACTTTATCACCTGTGAAGGCTTTGGTTCTCAAAGTTCAATGTAGAGTTCATTTGGATGCTGTGGGGGCCTCCTTTGTTTAAAGCCAGGGAGGCCTAAGCATCCTACAACTGGACAAGCCGGAGGTCTGCTCTGCCTGCCTCTATCCAGGCAGACCTCAAGTCTGATCATGGGACCATGTGCTCTCCTTTGGGAGAGAAAGAGCCATATGAGAGAAGGGTGAGAGGTCAAGGCCCTAGTGCCTTTGTTCCAGGCCCTTCTCCGGTGGGGGTGAGAAGGTTGGGGGGTTCGATGGGAAGGAAGGGAGATAACTTTTGAGGAAACAGACATGACTTCAGATCTTCTCTGTCCTTGACTCCGGAGGCACCGCACTGTCCTCGCCAACCACCGACCTCCTTCCACGTTGCTCTCTCCTCCAATTTCCCTGAGTTTCCGTGTGTCTTAGTCCCCTGCTGTGCAGCCCACTCTCCACGTTGCACGTGGGAGTGTCACCTGCAGCCAGAGCTGCAGTTGCCGCCCACACACTGATGACCTTCAAGAAAATCTTCTCGCCTAGATAGATTAACTCAGACTTAGCGTGCTCTAAGCACAATTCACTGGTTTCTTTCTCACAAATGCATTCTGCTTCCTCCCATATTTCTTAGGAGAACAGTAGAAGACAATCCACTCAGACTCTCCAGCTCAGAAACTGGCAGTCAGCCTAGAGGCCTCATCACTCATCTCCTATTGCTTCTCCTTCAGGAGAAACTATTGCTTATGGTTTTCAAGGCAGTGCCCTGATTCCATATTTTCACCTTTTTGCTGAGTAACTGCTTCAGTGCAAAGGCTCTGGGTTGTGGAGTCTGGCAGGTCTAGTTCTGAATTCTGACTTGACCGCTTACTAGCTGTGTTACTTCTCTAAGCTTCAGGTCTGCAAAATGGACACGATAATGTCAAACTCACAGGGTTATTTTTGACAATTAGATGAATGATACATTTAAAGTACTGTCCAGGAGGCGAAACTAAGATGGCGGAGGAATAAAGTACTGTCCACACTATCTCGTCCATAGTAACAACTTAATAAATGTTCACCTCTAATTGGCTTTATCGTTGCTTCCCATGACTACTGTGAAGATGTGATCAAGTCTATAAAGACCTATATGTCAGTGTTTGATGTATTGAAATCACTGAGTAAAGGGGGTCAAATTCTTTCCTTGTGACCTCTAGTGTTTCCTTCAAAACACACCGGAGTTATTTTTTTTCTTTTAATTAAAAAAAAATTTTTTTGGCTACACCACACAGCATGGGATCTCAGTTTGCCAACCAGGGATCGAGCTTGTGCCCCTGCATCAGAAGCTCAGAGTCTTAGCCACTGGACCGTCAGGGAATTCCTCCTCCAGAGGTATCGTTCTTAAAAAAATAAAAAGTCCCCATCACCTTCCTGCTTTTAGCTCTCCATGGCTGGTAGGAGTAAGTCTATGTGTAGTCTGGTGCACAGGCCTTCCCAAGTCTGAGCCTGTTTCTGAAACCTTGCTGCCCCTCTTCCTCCTCTCCAGCACATTACACATCACCACTCTGAAATTGTTCATACCCTTTACCCCTAGGACTTTGGACCTGCTTAGATGTCTTCCCCACTCTTAAGTCCTGCAGCTGTGAAGGGTTGCAAGGCCTCCATGAGGCCGGCTTCCCCAGGTCTTCTGGTGAGAGTTGGTGGCTTCTTTCTCTGTACCCTGTGGTCCTTGTGTATAACTTTGTTCTGATATCAATGGAATCATAGTTTATCTGCTTGTGTGTTAGCTTCCTCCATTAGATACAGTGTTCCTAAGGGAAAGACTTACTTTCTGATCATCACAGCCCAGTGCCTGGCAGGGGAGGATGTTTGGCGTTCATTGATGGTTCAGTTAAGGGTCAATGGTGAATAAAGTGCCCCGGCTCAGTTCCAAAGAGGACTTCCAAAAGTGTTTTCAGTTTTCAGTACTGTTAGAATGAAGGTGTAGCCTCCCAAGTCATCTCTTTTAAAAGGGCAGCATGAATGTAGATGTTTAATATCTGATACATTTACAAAGAAGTCTTTCCAGCTGGTGTGTAGACACCTGGAGGGAAGAGCAACTGAATTTTGTTCAGCTACTCCTTGGCATGAAATAGCTGACCTCCCTACAATAGGATCTGGGTCCCATCTGTGCAGACAGCAGGGCACAGGCTGGAGGCAGATGGCATTTCTCAGATGTCATTTGCGGTTGTCATAGTGAATGAACAAAAAGGAAGAATAAGAAAGGAAACTCTCATGTCTCCTTTCTAATCTCTGCTTGGGTGGCAAAGGGTCCCGAGTGGGGAGGAAATATGCTTTAATGGCAACTCAGTGACAAGGTGAGGGGTGGGCTGTTTCCTTTTCCTTCTGGACCAGGGGATGAGTATCAGAGGGCTGTGGAAGTGAACAGAGGAGTCTGGAACTCTAGTGCTTTGAAGGGCTGGAGAGGGAAGGGGCTTTTGGGTATTTGGGTATTTGGGAGAACGAAGAGTATTTGGGACATTTTCAAGCTGATAAAAGACTGTTGCCAGTGTCATCATTATGCTACCTAAGGAGGTGAAAGGATTGGATCTTTGCATCTATCAGAGTACCCATGTCCACACCTGAGTATTTCTTTGATTTCAAATTATTTGTGCTCCAGGGAGAAGCAATGATGTAGTGAGTCAGGAGTGCAGTAGATGGGCACAGTTGAGCCTCTGGGGTCTCTCCAGAAATTTGCCTCTTTTCCTCTCCCTGCCTCCATTTATTCCCACTTACAGTCAGCTGACTGGGCTTACCCATGACCAAGGTCCTGTGTGACATCAAATCTCGGCAGTGCTGCTGATTGGGTGATTTAGTAAAGATATAAAATCTTCCATGGGCAGGGAGGTCACTAGATTAGGATCTATCTAAAGGTAGCATTAGTTCTGAGTATGAAGAAGTGGGGCTTCCCAGGTGGCTCAGGGGTAAAGAATCTGCCTGCTAATGCAGGAGATGTGGGTTTGATCCCTGGGTTGGAAAGATCCCCGGGAGAAGGCAGTGGCATCCACTCCAGTGTTCTTGCCTGGGAAATCCCACAAGCAGAGGAGCCTGGGCAGGCTACAGTCCATGAGGTCTCAAAGAGTTGGACATGACTGAGCAACTAACACACACACACACACACACACACACACACACATACCAGGAAGCAGGCGTGAAGGCTGAGGTGGGCAGAGCAGGGAAGGAAGCCGAGCCAGCATGAGGACTCCTTGTTGCCCTGGTCCTTACTGAGTGCATGTGATCGCTTCATCAGTGCAGCGGCGCCCTGAGAGGTCTTGTAGGTCTGCCCTACAAGGGGAAGAAAAGTAAGGGGCAGATTTTTCCAGTACTTCCTGTTTTTCAGAAAGTGTTCATTCCCCCCACTTCCAGGATGCACATGTAGCAGGGAAACCCCAGCATGGGAGACAAGACATGGTCATGTTGTCAAAGCCCAGACAGGGCAGGAGCAAGGGACATGTGAGCTGAGAGGGTCTAAAACATGCATAAGGGATGTCTGCTTCAGTGGGGAAGCTTGAACGTGGGCTGAGGAATATGTGATGAGATCTCTTTGGTGAGACGTTGATTCTCTCCTCTAGAGGTGATAGTTTGGTAACTTCTACCTGCAGGGAATAGGGCTTCCCTGACAGCTCAGTTGGTAAAGAGTCCACCTGCAATGTAGGAGACCCTGGTTCAATTTCTGGGTTGGGAAAATCTGCTGGAGAAGGGATAGGCCACCCACTCCAGTATTCTTGGGCTTCCCTGGTGGCTCAGCTAATAAAGAATCTGCCTGCAATGCAGGAGACCTGGGTTTGATCCCTGGGTTGGGAAGATCCTCTGGAGAAGGGAAAGGCTACCCACTCCAGCGTTCTGGCCTGGAAAATCTCATAGACTGTATAGTCCATGGGGTCAGACATGACTGAACGATTTTCGCTTTCACTTGCAGGGAATTTTATTCCTTTTGATGCTGTTGTAAGTGAGTTTTCTAAAATTTCATGTTCGGCTTGTTCCTTGATAGTGGACAGGAATGCAATTGCTTTTTGTACATTGACCTTGTATCCTGCTACCTGGTTGAACTTGTTTCTTAGCTTTAATTGTGTGCGTGTGTGTGTGTATGTGTGTGTGAATTCCTTAGGATTTTTTTAGACAAGAGCATGTCAGCTGCAAGTAAAAATAGTTTTACTTATCTGCAGGAAATTTGTTAAATAGATAAAAAGCTAAGTCTTTGCACCATTCTCATCTGAATAACTTCCTAGGTCATTTACTAGGTTCATTGGAAACTGTTATCTCAGGAGCCAAGGCCATAATACGGTTTCCCACATTGCTAAATTTATTACATGAAATATATACAGAATATTTATTTATTTGAAAAATTTTAATTGGAGAATAACTGCTTTACCATATTGTGTTGGCTTCTGCCATATAACACCGTGAATCAGCCATAAGTATACATATGTCCCCTCTCTCTTGAGTCTCCCTCCCCCCCCCCACCTCCCACCCCATCCCACCCCTCTAGGTTGTCAGAGTACTGCGTTGAGCTCCCTGTGTCATATAGTAACTTCCCATTAGCGATCTCTTTTACATATGTAATGTGTATGTTTCAATGCTACCCTCTCAATCGGTCACTCCCCGCCCCTGCCACATGCAGAATATTGAAAAGAAACAGAACTACTTAAAGGGATTAGTGGCTTCCTGATAAATCAGATTTAAATGTTTTCAGTTAAAGGAGTCCCAGAAATACCCAGGGACCTTGTGGGGAATTTATTTAGTTTACCTGCAATGGGCAGCTCCTGAGGAATGGTCCTGGGTGGTGATGTGTGTCATTTCCCTCTGGGGAACAGCAGTGACCTGGCGATCAAAACGCTCCATCCGTTGGTGGGATGAGGGAACTGGAAGCTGGTCTAACCTGTGCAGCTGCAGGGAAGGTTCAGGGCTCGGTTCTGGGTCTCTTTCCTTCCCATCGGAATGGAATGCCAGTGGCATCCAGTGGCCTCTCAGACCAATCACAGGCTGGAATTCTCACCTGTACTTAAGAGGAATCTTGCCTTTTCCTCCACATCAGGTCATGGGCCGAGCTCACTCATGATAAAGTTAAGTTAGGTGACTGGCCTGGGATAGCTTGAATTGCTGATTTGGTTTCTGAATCCTCGTGTGAATGGTGACCAGCAGAGAGACCAGCTGGGCAAGTAAACAAAGTCATGCCCTCTAATGGGCTGGCCATTAGGATTTTCCCAAAGTCCTTTGATGCATTTTGTTGAGTAGATTCTTTCTTTTTCTCTTTTAGAAATAATTATAGAAATTAATGAGGTGTCGGTGTTTAATAACACCTGTGTGAGGTGGCAAATAAACCCAGGAAGAATAAACTCCAAGATCAAATATGTGGTAAGTGAAGTGAGCTCCTTTTTTTCTGCCAGGGCAGAGATGGTTACCATGGGAATAAGAGTCAGAGGAATTTGCTTCCGGAAGTGCTTCGCAGTCAACTAGCTCTCCAATCCCATAGTCCTTTTTAAAGTGAGCAGAGTTTTTAAGATATCTGAATTATTTCATGTTACACTTTGGTGTTCAATGTGTTTGTCATCCTCCAGGGTGTATGTGTGGGGAGTGTGTTTCTATCTGGCATCATCATGATTGCTTGTTTCCAAGCTCTTGTGTGTCACTCCCCCAGAGCACACCTAGAAGCATCTCTGCCTGGGTGACAGGATGCAGCGAGCGAGTCTCAGGTTGTGACTGCCTCCGTTGATCGCTGGTCGTTTGAGTGCAGGATAGCACTTTAGAGAAACTCTCCATTTTATGTCACTTCTCAGGGTTTCTGGATTATGGGGCTGATCAGGTTTCATCATCAGATACCTGATAGCAGAGGTTTGCCCTATTTGTCTCCCCCAGGGTGAGCAGTGCAGTATAAAAAGGAGTAGTAAGAGAGTAGGTTCCAGCACCACAAAATCTCTCTTGGTTGTTTTCAGTGGAGTCACAGTGGGTTCTCTTGTCTTTTCCCCTCACAAAGATATACATAAAAGGACAACGGTTGGACCCCCTGGAATCAGTTCATGAGGAGACAGTTAATTTGACCACAGAAAGCAGGACCCCAGAAGTGTGCCTAGACCTGTACCAGGGCACCAACTACACCGTGAACATTTCTACAGCCCCTCCCCGACGCTCCATGCCAGCCGTCATTGAGTTCCAGACAGCTGGTAGGTAGAGGTGAAGTCTCATTTCCTCCTAGAGAATGCTAAGCGCAGGATGTGGGGAAGTGTGCTTGAGAATCCACAGGTCAGAAGAGTTCACAGTTACTTTCTAAGGTTTGCAGCCAAGGGGTTAATTACTCCAGGGGTCAGACCAGAGCAGGGCTAGTAGGAGAGATTCCTGTCCTAAGGATGCCAGACTGAATGCATGGGTTCATTCATCACGACGCATGGGTTTTCAGCTGGGTCCTCTAGCTGACGTGGAAGGTAGTAAGAAGGCATTTAAAAGGCGGCAGTAGGCAATGAGGCACTCTGATTCAGTTGTCCAAGGTAATGGGGGGTAGCCATCTGGCTTATCTTTGGTGGAAACTCAAAAGTCATTTCTTACTCGTGCCTATGACAAAGGAGGAACCAGAGAGGCTGACCCAGGAGCTGTACATCTAGGATGAGAAGAGACCCCAGGACTGATTAGGGGTGGGGATTCAAATTGAGGGTGAGCAGGTGGAGAGGAGGAGGCAGCCCTAGGATGCAGGAGGGTAGAAGTTGGTTGGAAAGCGGGTTGGACAGGAAGGAGCTTCAAGAAGTTGTAATAAACACCAAGGCACATAGATATCATCTGGATGTTTATATCATCATGACAATTGCAGTAAGTTTTTTTCAGCACTCTGGTTGTGGGATGTCAAAATTAATTAAATTCTGTGGAAACAGTGTCAGACTTTATTTTTTGGGGGCTCCAAAATCACTGCAGATGGTGATTACAGCCATGAAATTAAAAGACGCTTACTCCTTGGAAGGAAAGTTATGACCAACCTGGATAGCATATTGAAAAGCAGAGACATTACTTTGCCAACAAAGGTCCATCTAGTCAAGGCTGTGGTTTTTCCAGTAGTCATGTATGGATGTGAGAGTTGGATGGTGAAGAAAGCTGAGCGCCGAAGAATTGATGCTTTTGAACTGTGATGTTGGAGAAGACTCTTGAGAGTCCCTTGCAAGGAGATCCAACCAGTCAATCAGTAAAGGAAATCAGTCCTGAAATTCATTAGGAGGACTGATGCTGAAGCTGAAGCTCCACCTGATGCGAAGAACTGACTCACTGGAAAAGACCCTGATGCTGGGAAAGATTGAAGGCAGGAGAAGGGGATGCAGAGGATGAGATGGTTGGATGGCATCACCGACTCAATGGACATGAGTTTGGGTAAACTCTGGGAGTTGGTGATGGACAAGGGAGTTGGTGATGGACAGGGAGGCCTGGCTCAGAGTCAGACATGACTTAGTGACTGAACTGAATTTAAGAAAACTCAGCCTTTAGGTATTGCCGCTGCTAGGAACTGGGAAGTAACGTGGATGTGGCAGAAATAAATGAAAAGTGTGCTAGTCTTTACAATATCATTCAGACTATGAAATTATACAAAATAGGTCTCAGGGTACTTGTATAGAAATAAAATGATTTATTTCTAAGTAAAGACATGTTAGGGAATGATATTGTCAACTTCATATGGTAACTAATTAGGGAAAATTGTTCAAAGTTAACAATAAACTATTGTAGATTTATTAGGAATAAAAAGACCATCCTAGGACTCCAAACTCATCTGCCTCTGTTCAGTTAATGACAGCTTGCTGTTCATTGTCTGCTGTTTTTACTAACATCCTCTGCAACCTCTTCAAGTTAATTTCAGCTGGGACAAGCATGGTCTTTGGGTTCAGGCAGACCTGGATTTACATCTTAACTCTGCTGCTTAAGAGTTGGGTGACCCTGGCTGAGTCTGTTAATGTCTCCAGACCGCCTTCTGTCTGAAATTTTAAGTGGAACTAGATTAAATTTGCAAGTTAATCTAGTGAGGATTGGGCTTTATATTGAATTATACCAACTGGGCACAAGATACATTTCTACATTTTCTCCATATCTACTCAAGTTTTGTCTTTCCTGTTTATTTATGCCTTCATGTGAAGATTTGTCATTCTGCTCATCTAGATCCTGCACGTTTAGCCATCTGATTTCATGATTAGCATTATTCCAGTTCTCTTTAAATGAATTGGGAAGTTTTCCTTACTTTTATACCCTGGAAAAGTTTATATCACTTCGGGATTATCCCCTTTCTTTAAAGCTGGACACATTTGCTCATAATATCATTTAAGTTTCATCCCTTTGAGAGATAATTCTTTGATGACTGTCAGTTTCTTCTAAGGTTTTGGGGATTTGTTTATGTGTCTTATATTTTCTTGAGTCAATTTTTATAATTAATACTTTCCTAGAAAATGCCCATTTAGTTGTGATTTTATTTTTTATCTATTTATTTTTAATTTAAATTTTTTTAAAAAAATTTTAATTAGAGGCTAATTACTTTACAGTATTGTGGTGGTTTTTGCCATACATTCACATGATATATTGGCAGAATGTCAAATGGAGTCTACAAGCAATAAATGCTGGAGAGGATGTGGAGAAAAGGGAACCCTCTTACACTGTTGGTGGGAATGCAAACTAGTACAGCCACTATGGAAAACAGTGTGGAGGTTCCTTAAAAAGCTGCAAATAGACCTGCCATATGACCCAGCAATCCCACTGCTGGGCATATACACCGAGGAAACAACCTAGATGCCCATCAACTGATGAATGGATAAGAAAGCTGTGGTACATATACACAATGGAATATTACTCAGCATTAAAAAAAAATTCATTTGAAGCAATTCTACTCAGATGGACGAAATTGGAGCCCATTATCCAGAGTGAAGTAAGCCAGAAGCAAAAACAACAATACAGTATATTAACACATATATATGGAATTTAGAAAGACGGTAACGAGAACCCAACATACGAGATAGCAAAAGGAACGCAGATGTATAGAACAGACTTGTGGACTTTGTGGATGAGAGTAAGGGTGGGATGATATGGGAGAAGGGCATTGAAACATGTTAATTATCATATGTCTAATCAATCGCCAGCCCAGGATTGATGCTCGGGGCTGGTGCAGCGAGATTTCCCGGGGGGGAGGGAGGAGGGAGGGGGGTTCTGGAGGGGAAGCATATGTAAACCCATGGTGATATCATGTCATTGTATGGCAAAACAATAAAAAAAAATTTTTTTTTTTAAATTTTAATTAGAGGCTAATTACTTTACAATATTGTGGTGGTTTTTGCCATACATTCACATGATATATTGGCAGAATGTCAAATGGAGTATTTGTTGACAACTCCTCTGGAGTTATAGATTATATATCCCCAGGTTATTTTGATTCCTAGTTTCGTGTCTTGCTTTTTAACACTCAGTTTGCTTAGCTTGGGTTGTCTGTTTCATTACTATTATTTTCCCTGAAGAATAATCTCTTGGGTTTTTAAAATTATTTTTTGTCTCATTAATTTCTCTCATTTTTAAATTACCTTCTCCCTGATTCTCTTAAGTTGGTTATATTGTTCTATTACTAAATTCTTGTGTTAAATGCATAGTTCAACTTATTTCCATTATTTTCTGTTTGATGATAAAAGTCTTCAGTTCTTCTTTCTCCCTTCTGAATTTGAGCTTTGGTGGAATTCCTTAGGCATTTATACACATTCTCATTATTTTTACTTTCAATATACAGTATAATTGCTATTCTGATTTTCCCTTGATGGAAGAATTATTTATGAGGGTGTTAACAAATGTTCCCTTTAGTTTTACTTTCAAAGAATTATATACTTGACATTTTGATTTCCCATTGATTGAAAGATTAATTATGTATGTTATCAAGTGGTAGGTTTAAAATATTCTCAACATTTACACATTGCTGTTGATTTCTAGTTTTTTTCAATTTTAGTATTCTTTGGAGGGGATTTGTTGACATTTTCTTGGGGTTTACTATTTGGTAAAGTTTTGCAATACTAGGTGTAGTGTTTGCTTGTAAATAAGGTAAGATTTAGTCTTAAATCAACTTCAGTGGTAAGGTTTTTCAGGACTTCTGTTTTTGTTGTTATTATTTTTTGCTTATTCAGATTGCCATTCTTCTCAGTTTGTCTTATACATTCTGATTGTTTCACACATTTTGATGTTATGATATTTATGTTCATGATTGATGTCTTAATTGTAGATTCTAACTTGCACTAGTAACAAATGGCTCACTTTAGCTATTTAATAATTTTTTTTGCTCTGATTTTCTTGACTTCTTTGTGCTCTGCTTGCATGATATGCCTTTGCCCACTTTTGTTCTTCTTAAAATCTGTCTGGATAATATCGCTATGGATGTACTTGAGGAGATAGCATACGTTGCAAACATTTGTGAGGAAAATAGCGTTAGTCAATTTACACAGTAGCGTTTGTGATATGGTTTTCCTTTCTTCTGTCATCTTGATTTTTTCTCTTTTTTGTGCTTTGTTGCTATGTCTACTGCGTTCTCTCTTTGCTGCACCATGTTCTTTTCTCAATGACTGAGACAATAGAGATCTTGCTTTTATTTGGTACTACACATAAAAAACAAAAACATAGTTTTGGAAGTTTTGGCCACAGCAATCAGAGCAGATAAAGAAATCAAAGGAATACAGATTGGAAAAGAAGAAGTAAAACTCTCTCTGTTTGCAGATGACCTGATCCTCTATATTGAAAACCCTAAAGACTCTACGAGAAAATTACTAGAGCTAATCAGTGAATATAGCAAAGTTTCAGGATATAAAATCAACACACAGAAATCCCTGGCATTCCTATACACTAACAGTGAGAAATCAGAAAGAGAAATTAAGGAAACAATTCCATTCACCATCGAAACAAAAAGAATAAAATACTTAGGAGTATTTCTACCTAAAGAATCAAAAGACTTGTATATAGAAAACTATAGAACACTGATGAAAGAAATCAAGGAGGACACAAACAGATGGAGAAAGGTACCGTGCTCATGGATTGGAAGAATCAATATAGTGAAAATGAGTATACTACCTAAAGCAATCTATAGATTCAATGCAATTCCTATCAAGCTACCAGAGGTCTTCTTCAAAGAATTAGAACAAATAATTTCTCAATTTGTATGGAAATACAAAAAACCTCGTATAGCCAAAGCAATCTTGAGAAAGAAGAGTGGAACTGGCGGAATCAACCTACCTGACTTTAGGCTATACTACAAATCCACAGTCATTAAGACAGTATGGTACTGGCACAAAGACAGAAATATAGATCAATGGAACAGAATAGAAAGCCCAGAGATAAATCCACGCATCTATGGACACCTTATCTTTGACAAAGGAGGCAAGAATATACAATGGAGAAAAGACAACCTCTTTAACAAGTGGTGCTGGGAAAACTGGACAGCCACTTGTAAAAGAATGAAACTAGATCACTTTCTAACACCATACACAAAGATAAACTCAAAATGGATTAAAGATCTAAGCATAAGACCAGAAACTATAAAACTCCTAGAGGATAACATAGGCAAAACACTCTCTGCTATAATCCAAAGCGGGATACTCCATGACCCACCTCCCAGAATACTGGAAATAAAAACTCGAATAAACAAATGGGATAGGTCTTAGGATTAAAATTAAAAGCTTCTGCACAACAAAGGAAACTATAAGCAAGGTGAAAAGACAGCCTACAGAATGGGAGAAAATAATAGCCAATGAAGCAACAGACAAACAATTAATCTCAAAAATATACAAACAACTCCTGCAGCTCCATTCTAGAAAAATAAACAACCCAATTAAAAAGTGGGCCAAAGAACTTAACAGACATTTCTCCAAAGAAGATATAAAAATGGCTAACAAACACATGAAAAGATGCTCAACATCACTCATTATCAGAGAAATGCAAATCAAAACCACAATGAGGTACCACTTTACACCAGTCAGAATGGGAGAAAATAATAGCCAATGAAGCAACAGACAAACAATTAATCTCAAAAATATACAAACAACTCCTGCAGCTCCATTCTAGAAAAATAAACAACCCAATTAAAAAGTGGGCCAAAGAACTTAACAGATATTTCTCCAAAGAAGATATAAAAATGGCTAACAAACACATGAAAAGATGCTCAACATCACTCATTATCAGAGAAATGCAAATCAAAACCACAATGAGGTACCACTTTACACCAGTCAGAATGGCTACCATCCAAAAGTCTACAAGCAATAAATGCTGGAGAGGATGTGGAGAAAAGGGAACCCTCTTACACAGTTGGTGGGAATGCAAACTAGTACAGCCACTATGGAAAACAGTGTGGAGGTTCCTTAAAAAGCTGCAAATAGACCTGCCATATGACCTGGCAATCCCACTGCTGGGCATATACACCGAGGAAACCAGAATTGAAAGAGCCACGTGTACCCCAATGTTCATCGCTGCATTGTTTACAATAGCTAAGACATGGAAACAACCTAGATGCCCATCAACTGACGAATGGATAAGAAAGCTGTGGTACATATACACAATGGAATATTGCTCAGCATTAAAAAAAAATTCATTTGAAGCAATTCTACTCAGATGGACGAAACTGGAGCCCATTATCCAGAGTGAAGTAAGCCAGAAGCAAAAACAACAATACAGTATATTAACACATATATATGGAATTTAGAAAGACAGTAACGAGAACCCAACATGGGAGACAACAAAAGGAACGCAGATGTATAGAAT